>OZ007594.1:218348214-218640714 GCA_963931845.1 Maratus michaelseni
GGACACTCAAAAGAATTCCGTTACATTATGGTCGATGGGAAAAAAATGTTTTCGGTGCATTTTAATGATGTTATGATACTTCAAACATAATGAAATCACTGAAGTGAACCATAACAGGTTTTCTATAGATTATGGAGTGCATAGCATTTATTGTCCATTTATACAGAGACGCACGAAATAATTAGGTTACTAAGGTCGATAATTGCTGGAAGTGTTTTTCCGCTCTCGTATGCATTTTTCAGCTTATCTAATTTTGTGTATATAAATTTTATAGATATCATACAGGACTAACGTGAAATAACTGGCACACATTACCGCACATGGACAGCAATTGCTGAAAATTGATATTTACTTGTTTAGATATCTCATTTCCTTCCAGAAAAAAATGAAATGTGTGACGTAGAAACTTCTATTGTTGTTGAGGTTTGAAGATTAAATATAAATTGTTTTGTCAATTATGGATCATATAAATTTCGGTGAAAACAGGCCAACGTGAAGAAAACATTAGTGGCACACTTAATTGTAAAACGGCAATAACCGAATGGCATCGTGGTCCTGGGGTTCAAACTGGATATCTTACACTAAAAGGATCAGCTATGTAAGAATGTTCTGAAATTCTTTAACGAAGAAAGTGTCATTATAAACTTGAAATTGTCCATGGAAATAATCCTTATACACAGCAACATATGAAGCACTTCAAAATAATATAGTTAAATTCTTATCGGTGACACTCAAATTTTTAATCGAAAGTAAAGTATATAGAGAGAGTCAGCAATTGATTGTGCAGATGATCCATTTTTAAATTTCCTAAGGGTGGCTCGGGGGAGGGGGGGGGGCATATTATTGAGATGTTAACAGGCAGACAGCGCGAAGAAGAGTGATTAGAGATTGTGATTACCATTCGCGCCAAATGATTTTCTTTTTTCGAATGTAGGGGCGTGTATTTTTGGAATAGGTTACAAGGACCGTTAGAACATTTTCATTTCACATTCATAATTGGCGACCAAGAAGGGCATATATATTTGGCAACAAAGCACACGTTTAAATAAAAATGAAGAAAATTCTCAACTGACGGTTTTGATGTTATGAGAAAATTGGTAAAGGCATGTGGAATTATTTTTATTTTATTGAACAGAAGGCCTGTGAATACTTCTTATGCGAAACAGTGACGCCAAACTTTATGAGAAGCCAGCTGCGAATTTCAGCAAGATGATAATTTGGCCCTGAGAGAAACATTTTATACTTTTTTTTTCTTTTAAAGCAATAGCTGCGAACGGTAAGAAATGTACGTTAGAGTTAAATTCATAAAAATAGATGTAATTTTGACTGCATATTTTCGTTGAACAGAGAGAAGGGCGTGACGTGATTTAATATAAATCACGGGGATATATATTAAATGCGATAATGGAGAAAAGGGAAAATATATTTACTAAAATAATTTAAATATAGATTTACTTTAATTTGCAAAAATATATATATGGTTTCTTTACCATGCAATGTCTTAATAATATTATGTTAGTTTGGAAAGTGTTTTATAATCTATGCCTGAAAAATAATTTTTCGTTCTTTTTTATATATTAAATGCGAGTTGGATTGTAATTCCCAATTAACTTAAACATAAATCGTAATTGCATTCCAAACTTATATAACCTCCCTCCAACCTCACAGAGCAATGTTACAATTTTTTTCTGCGCAGAGTTTTTAGTAAGAAACATGTTTTACTATACTTATTTTAATTTAGTATCCAAATATGTTTACAATTGTACCCACGCTGCAGCTATTAATAGCTGCAGCGTGGGTAAGCCGACAGTTAGAAAAATTAACAAAGTAAACTCGAACAATCCCATTTTGCATAGCATTACAGCATACTAAAATTTAGATATCTTTGTTTTTAATACAAATATCTTTTTGACACAAAAACATTTTCATCTCCATCAAAGAAAATGTGAGGTATTTTCTTTTAGGTTTCAAAGATTTGAAATTGTTTTCTTTTCTTTCTTTCTGTATTGTAAGTTTTCTATTACAGTCTATTTTAAATTCACAACTTCCTTTATAGGGTTTTCCATGTTCCTAAAGTGGGTTTAAAATATTTATGAAAGACACTGTGCATTTATGGAAAATAGGCATAAAGTGTTCAACATTTCACGAGCAGGGGGATGCAGGGGAGGTCCTCAACCCACCCTCCCTAATTTTTTGAAAAAGTATGAACTTAGGTCGCTTTTGGCTAATTTTGGTCTATTTTCACCTTTAGGCCCTTCCTTCTAAATTCTTGCTTACGCCTATATATAAATGAGAATGCTACCGACCCGCACTTAAGATAATACCGGCAAAATTAACACTCCATTCGACGTGTTCCTGGGCCATTCTTTCAGAGACAGTTACATTTTCAGTACTAAATTATATGTAAAAAAATGCTATTTAAATGTAATACGAAAATGGTTTTATTAATATAAATGCTGGACGATTACACCATGAATAATTTCATATGGTAACTTAAGCTCCTATCATGGCAATATTTTCCCAGGTCGTGTGATTTATTTTATTCAAATTGCATTTTTTTTTTTTTTTTCATTAAAAAAAAAGTTTTTTTTTTTTTTTTTTTTTTTTTTTTTTTTTTTGTGGAGCTTATTGCAACATACAAAGTTGCTAACAGGCTTCCTTTTTACACTGAAATTTTAAATTTCTGCCTTATGTTAAGTTTTTGAGCATACATTAATTTTCTGGTCCACGGACATGTCTCTTTTCTTTTTTTCTTTTTTTTTTCACTAGTTATTTATCAAATAAAACTATAACTAAATAAGATTATCCTTTCAAATTAAATCCGTGATTAGTTTTAAAAAGCACTGAATTAAAAAAAAATAATGTATCACGGAAAAAAAAAAAAAAACATCCATCCGTTTTATAGATCTTATCAAGTACAACAAACTGATATGATAGTCCACGGACCTTGCTTGTCATACTCTGGACAAATTATTTATTTATATAATAAATTACTTATTTATTTATTTATTTATTTTAATTTTTAATTAATTAATTTATTTTAATTTTAATTTTTTTAATTTTTAATTTAATTTATTTTATTTTATTTTTGTTTTGGGGGGGGAGGGGGGGGGGGTAGTTAACGGTATGATTATACTGCACTGTATTTCCAATATAGTATATTTTTAATTGCAATTGCTCTTATAATAAGCATTTTGTGACACCATTTTGAACATTTCTTAGAGAATAATTCTCTAGATATGTTTATTATGTACATCTTAGTATGAAAAAAAAAAAAAAAGAAAGAAAAGAATATTCAATTTCTAATTTTTAACAAATTAAAAATTGAAGGTTTTATTTTATTATATATATATATATATATATATATATATATTTCATATCCAATTCTAATTTTAATCTCTTGTTATCCAATTTTCCATTATATTTAGTTCATAATATTTCATTTCAAAATCCATTTGTATTCACTTGATATCAACTTTAAATTATTAACATTTAATGGTTTATTATATATATATATATATTTTTCTCTCTCTTTTTAAATATTCTTCATATTTTCAGTATTTTTGGCGAATTACCATTGAAGCAAATGCTATGGTAAAATTATGATTGCACTTGTTAATTTATTAACTATATGGTATTCTGTCTACACTTTATTACTAATTATCTCTTATGAGATTTAATTAGAATGTTACAAGAACTTGATATGTTTTTGGAAATTCAAAGATATTATATATATATATATATATATATATGTGTGTACATATGTACAGAATACCATATAGTTAATAAATTAACAAGTGCAATCATAATTTTACCATAGCATTTGCTTCAATGGTAATTCGCCAAAAATACTGAAAATATGAAGAATATTTAAAAAGAGAGAGAAAAAAAAATATATATATAATAAACCATTAAATGTTAATAATTTAAAGTTGATATCATATATAAAAGTATATCATATATTAAAGTTGATATATATATATATATATATATATTGCAAAATAATATGCTAAGATTTTTTTTCTCAATGAAAGATATATAAGAAAACAACCGTAAACAACTAACTTTTCTAATAAAGTCAATAATATCTTTATTTGAAATTTTATTTATTTATTTATTTACTTTTTTGAAAAACAAATATTCTTGTACCTACAGGATATATTTTTTTTTTTTTTTTTAAGTAGATAGTTTCAGAGGCTGATAAAACAAATGTGCTATCTCCAAAAGATACAAAATTATATCAAAAGGATACTTGTAACACTTTGATGCAAATGAAAAGAATGAAAAACGAAATAAATAAATAAATAAATAAATAAATAAAGCAGTTTTATTCATACCTTTTTTGCGTCAGTATTAAAAGAATCATGCAAAAATAATATTATAAAAAGTTTTCATTTTCTTTAAATTTATCATGTCATGTCGAAGCAAGCCGGGGTTGAAGTAGCGCAGATGTCTGGTAATAATTCTAGTAACATATGTAAGAAATATAATTGCCAAATTATATTTTAAGTATCGTACTCACCGCATATTATCAAAAATTAATTTTTTTTTTTTTTTTGCTTTGCTGTTGGTGAATAAAGAAAAAATATGAAGATATTTCATAATAACAAGTTAGTAATATCTTTCCATATAGCTGAATATTTTTAGGAAAATTAGTAATGAACATGGGATAAATTTAATGAAGCCGTCACTAAAAATCATTCGAGTCCTGCGATCCCAAGTGCAGTAAAGCAGCACAGCATAGGGTCGGGTTGACGCTAATTATTTTCGTTGTGAGTCGGGTTGACTTTAAAAGTTTCGTGTTGAATTTGGACTCTTTCGGGTCGAGTTCGGGTTGACCCGATTTTTCAAAAGAATGTCTTACACTTTTTCAAATGAAAAAACTATATATTTGAATATTAATGAGTGTATATGTGTTTATTTTTATATAAAAAGGATAAAATTGATTTTAGAAATATAATTCTAGACTATTTTTCCATAATTGTATTAAAATATGGATTATTTTTTATCACTTTGGGTTCGGGTTTGACTATTTCGGGTTCGGACCGGGTTGTTCCGATTTTTCTAAAAAAAGTCCTATACATTTTTTCAAATGAAAAAAAAAAAAAACTATATATTTGAATATTAATAAATGTATACATGTTCATTTTTACATGAAAAACATAAAATTGGTATTAGAGAAAAAGTTGTAGACTACTTTTCTGTAATAGTATTGAAATAAGGATGAATTTTTATCATTTTGGATTCGGGTTTGTAAATTGAATTTCTTTTGTCGGGTTCGGGTCGAGTTTTTGGGTTGACCTTAAGCAGAATTTTCGGGTTCAGGTCGGTTACAACCCGACTCTGGAACACGTGATTCTAACTCTAAGCAAGGTTATTTTAGATTTGACAACATACTTGATTTTTTGGTTAAAAAAAAAAAAAAAAAAAGAGGATCATTTGACATCCGATTAATCAAGGGATTGGTCTTTCTCAACTTAGGGATTTTTCATTATCCTGTTCGCAAGTACCACCACGTAGCAGATTAATGTACGATACCCATCGCAGAAGAAAAAAAGCGGCACTCAAAAACTTTGTGGGAACTGAGTAAATGGGTATATGGAAGTAAACGCCACTGGAATAAGAAGTAGGGACCGAGAGCGTGTGAAAGGCGTCAGCTGTGTGTCAGACACCGAATTCGTGACCGCAGAATAGAGAAGAGATAACGACCGGTGTTCTGCGAAGACACTTAATAAAATAAAAGCAATCGGAATCGAAAACTTTTCAAGACAACGACACACTGACTTTTAATTAATTCCAATAGATCCCTTCCTGCCATTGTATCTCACCTGACCACATCCCTTTCTGCTCCAGCCTTCTTTCAGCCACCAGCTGACTACTTCGCGATCGGCAGTAATTAAAGGCTGTATATACGATAATGTCTGCGTTGAAAAGCGTGACGTAATCGATGTTTTTTGTCGTCTAGTCGAAATTATGAATGGGGGTGAGTCGAGGCCATTGTTTTCTCCAATTTAGAAACGGAAGCTCGGACCGCTCCTGCAAACTACCCCGGGGCGATGGAGTGATGTTTTCGCGCCAAAATTGGATGCTTCCGCAAGGAAATTACTGTCCGCCGCTCTGCAATTGGAAATAATAATGTAAATCAATGAACTTCTGTTGAAATCAGTATTACTGGTGATTTGTGCGAGTTTTTTTTTTTTTTTTTTAATGGAAGAAATTTCGGTCTGCATTTTCAATTATGTATCGTTATTTACTCATATATATATACAATTATGTTACAAAAAACTGTACTTGTGTTAATTAGAAAGTGGATGTAATAACTTCCATGTGATGAGATTCACATTTTACATTGGTATATTTTCTTTAATGGTGTATCTTTAATGCAACAAATTAAATTAATATACAAGACCAGTGGACTGGTGAGAGACTTTCGCAGTTCAATCTTTGAAATTTTTTGCTGATACTTTTTTTTATTAATTTTTAATTAACAGCAGTTTATTATTATTATTTTATTATTATTAAGCAACGTGTTTTAACAAAATGTGAGTGTACTATGTCAAAAAACTGTTGAAAAACTTGTATGATACCTCATTCAACGTCTTGCGTTATGTTTGTGCATAGAAAAGTTGGAAGTTGATATCGGAAATAAAATGTATAGTGATATATATATATCAGTGGACTCGTACGAAAGGTTCGCACTTCAGTCTAATATTTTTTTATCAATATCTAATAATTTTTAGATGTAAGTTTAAACTTTTAAAGAAAAATTAAGGATAAAAATATCTGCCAGAATATCATCTCATTTATTCCATCAAAGTTACATTAAAAAATGATCGAAGATAGCCAAAAGCCGGTTCACAAACCTTTCGAATGATACCCATTCATCGTTCTGTGTTTCGTAAATGCATAAAAAAAAAGGAATGTTGACAACAGAAATAATACATATGATTTTTAATTTGAGTGAAATTTCAATAAAACAAAATATTTTAACGAAAATTCAGTATGCAATGTCAGATGTGGGCAAAAAATCCTATCCAATGATACCTCATTCATCGTTTTACGCTACATATCACTGAAAAAATCAACAATTATTTTTTGCAGTGTATTAGTTGAGAAAAAGGGATGTTGACAACATAAATAATATATATGATCCTCATTCATGCGCTCCCCCTCCCCCCTTCCTTCAAGATCTTGAATCGCATTTTGAATTTACATTATCTTACATAGTACAGTGGGGGCACTGTGCATAATTTTCTCTTTTAGTCATATGTTTTTGAGTTTTAGGGTTCTACTTATTGTGTATATTTTATTGATAAAGATGCTTCCTTTATAAATTCTGAATTTCACTTCTATGCTTTTCTTCTAAACAATTCGAGTTCGAAATTTAAACTGGAGAAAGAAATTTGGTTCAGTCACTGCCTTTCTTACATATTTTTGTTTTATTATTGTTACAGCTATAAAGTTTATAGATTAAGTTAAGAGGCATAACAGCGTTTTATTTAAATTATGTCAAAATTTGTTTTTAAATGGTTTTAATTAATAAAAATATTATACTTAGCTTAACATCTATTAGTATTCGGAAGCTTACATTTGTATGATTTCTAAAGATGATCTTTTGAGAAACGCACAAATGATACTCTGATTCATCAATATTATATACGAATAAATTTGTAATTTGTTCTTACTTTTGAAACAAGGAAAAAAAAATTAACTTGCACATAAATCGATTTTATTATCTTAAAGGATTACACAGAAAATCTTGCAAGTTTATATTTATTAACTTTGATGTCCCCCCCCCCCTTTTTTTGTGATCGTAAGACGACGTAATCCATTGACGAGACTAAAATGAATTAAATTCAGTTTATTTAATGTGTGAAAGGACAGTAAGTACAGATAGTGTCTTAAAAGACTCCAGCATTAATACATTTTTCTTAACCTAGATTAGTTCAGTTGGATGTTCAGATAAATTACGCTGCTTGCCGCAGTATAATTAATCAAATTCTGTAAAGACTTCTGCGAGAGCTCCGGAAATCTTCCTACTAACTTATCTTCACTTCAACTGTAAACTTTGGTAAGGCACTGAAAAAGGAAAAAAAAAACGTGTATTTTTGGGGATTTGTTTCAGGAAAATGGAACAAAATATTGGAAAACTCTTTTTGTGGTCGGTTTATTACACTTTAAAGAAGATAAATTGATTTTTGCAATGACGAAATAAAGTTGGGTGTGCAGCTGACTGGCTTCCTGGAGAGGGTGTCGTCCTGGTTAACCGTCTATACTGTGATCACCGTAACTCTGTTAAATGTTATGTAAAATTATAAAACACATAACAGCTTTACTCCGAACACTTGAGGCTGTTCTCAAATTCAAAGGAGCTACTTTCTGACTCAATTTTTAAATCATTTTTGTTTGGAAACGGATGAAATTGGCAGGTGTTATTATTCAGAAATTATGTCATCGAAATGAGATTTCCATTTTTTTTGGTAAAGGCAGAAGATTTTACAGAAAATGTTGTCAAAGTCGACGTTTTGAACCGAATTCCCGAGGCAGTAGAGCGAGAAAAGGGAAAATCGTGTCGTCACGTGACACGAATCGCTTATAACTCGATAAGTAATTTATTTATCAAAAAATGGAAAACTCATTTCAATTCAAAATCGCTTCAATTAGTCAGTCCTGCCAATTTTATGTTTTTGCGTTTAAAAATGAATCAGAAAAGGTGTCAGAAAGTTTCGCGTTGCTGAGCAGGCCATTTGAGAATCACCTTAACACTAAGAGAGCAATTGGACTAGAGAGTAACACTAGAGAGTTTTTCGATAAACTTATTTTTAACAAAATGGTGATCGTTCAAATTTAAGGTACCGATTTTCATAAAAATTTTGAGCTTTGATTGTTTATGAAAAATAGCAAAAATCTTCCAATTGCCAAAAGGAATGATTACTTTCTATATGTTATTAAAAATTGGTCACAATTTGAATAAGATTGGTTTAGATTCGTCTGAGTTATCATGATCATCGTCATACTTTAAAAACATATTTTTGAGATAATCACGTTTAAAAATTCAAGTTATGATTTATGTATGATAGAACAAAATCAAGTAAAGCGGCGTATCTTTCTTAATTTGTATCAAATCGACTAGAAAATGTAACTGAATATCCATTAATAATTGTACTTTCGGAAAATGCGATAAAAAATGAATTTTTTTGAAAGTTTGCAATTAGATGTAACCCATTAAGCTTCATCAAAACATTGTTTAAATTAGCTAATTTAACATTTCAACATTGCTCCTGTCCTACCTATATATCTTTGATCAGTCAAAATTCACCAGAAATCGTCATAATTCTCCTGTGTAAACCTTTCAGATTGGCTTACATAATCTGAAGTCAAAGGATGACAGAATCATCTGATATGCAACTGCTGCGAACGAAAATATCTTCACATATTCACGCAGTATGGTGCATCGTGTGGACTTCCACTCTTGCAATTTTTTAGTGATTATGAATCTTTTTATCTTTTCATCATTGTTTGGGAGTCTGATAGTTTCTTTCTGACAAAATGACATTTTTGTTGCAAATGGCGTTATTGTAATTTAATCAGGGTTCGGCGATATAATATCAATGGATATAGTAATATCTTAATATATATCATGATATATATCTCCGATATGTATTATGATACATATATCCTATATTTATTTTCAAAATATCATGATGTTTGATATTGTTGATATTTTCATATATTTGATGTTTATTTTCAAAATATTATTTTGCATGATATTTTTGACATTTTCAATTAAAACAATTTTAGATAATTTTTAAAAATGTTATTGACTGTGTTGTTTTATGTAGATAAATAACTTTTGCTTTGAAAATGATTATTTTACCCCCCCCCCCCCCTACACACAAAAAATCTTTTCCAAGCACTAACAATTGAAGATGAATTTTCAAATGTAGAACCAATAATTATGTAAGGGCAATATTTACTTAGCCCAAAGAAATATACACCGTCTAATTTAGATAAGTTATTTACAGATTCATTAAAAATAATCTTTTCTGGTTTTGGTTTAGTTCATTTTAACTGCACAACACAGGTTATAGGGAATGAAAATGCAGACAAGCCATTTATGTTCAAAATTTTCAATAAAAACAAACTATTTTTTATTTAAAATTACGTTGTATAAAACATAAAATTTTCTTGATACTTATACTAAATCCTATAGTTTTTTTTTCTTTCTTTCTTTTACGTAAAAGAAAACTGTGTCTGCTTTCAATTAGTTGATCTTCCATTTTGTTACGTAAGTGAAAAAAGAAAAAAAAAAAGAAAGAAAAAGACATTTAGACCTTTTTTTTTTAAGTTTTCATGCTAAGTACGAATATGTTTTAGTTTCTAATTTATATTAAATCTGAAAATATTTATAATCGTCCATAAGTTGACTATTTTGAAAATATCGAATATATACAAAAAATATCGGATATGAGTATTTTTGATAGTTTCGAAAATATAATAAATACGATCCCTGAACTTAATAAACATTTTGCAAGTTTTGAAGCAATTATTTTGTGTAGTTATGAAATTATAAAGGAAACAAAAAGAAAACGCTAATTGAGAGCAAGGCCCGCTTAAGATTTAAAAGTAGGGGAAGCCTGACGTCACACAGCCCCCCCCCCCCTCTCTCTACCAATCATACTTCAACAATTTGAAATTTTACCATCAAAATTTCGAATAAACAGCACTTTTAATATTAAATTAAAACTAACTACCTATATACATAGGACAAAATATTTATTATATACATAATTATACATAGCATATGAATTGTTTAAAAGAATTTACAAATATGGAACAGGTACAAATATTTGAACTTCAAAATATATTTTATGCTTTACAAATTGCAGGATTTGGCAGTGCTAAGAACAGTGCAGAGACAACAAATATTTAACATAAATTTAAGCTTATCTGCAACACAATTTTGCTTCTATTTTATAAACAGAAATTTGATATCACCTGAATGCTAATTACTTTCCCCCTTTATTTAAATAACATAGTCTCCATATTTTATATCACTTCTCCACACTTCATGAATTTAAACAAAATATAATTATACAGATTACATTTTCTGTTCTTTTAGCACATTACAGTCTTAAACATTTGAAATTAAAATGTAAAACATAAGAAAAATGAAAATAAGTTGTATTTAATTTTATACCATTTATTATATCAACAGAAAAAAATAAGTATAAATGTGTCAGTAATAGTCCGAGGGAAAATTTAGTAACTATAAATAAGAAAGAAAAATAAATTTTTACCGGCTGAAATTTTTTTTACTAAAAATTAGTTCTGAAAAGTAAATTTGGGGGCCCCTTTGTATTTCAGTGGGTAAGCTCCGGCTTCATGGGCCTATTCAGTAAACAGGCCCTGATTGAGAGCAATGGCAAATAAAATTTTAAAACCATCCCTCTAGAAAATGATCATTTTGTCGCTTACGATAATTTGGCGTGAAGGGCTGGATTAAAACATTTTGTTCGCACGAAGCGAGAATACTTTACTTTCAAAACTTTTCCTTGAAGGCATTTTTAATTAAACAATAGATGTGGAAAAGAGTCCACGTAGCGTTCATAAATCCAATTACAAATAGTTTAATAAGTACTGTTGGAAAGACAAAATAAGTACTGCTGTAAAAAATAAAATAAGTATTGTTAGAAAAAACATAATAAGTACAGGTGGAAAACACAAAACAAGTACTGTTGGAAAAAACGAAATAAGTACTGTTGGAAAAAACGAAATAAGTACTGTTGGAAAAAACAAAATAAATACTGCTGGAAAAAAATACTATTGCAAAAAAATAAAATAAGTACCGTTGGAAAAATAAAATAAGTACTGCTGGAAAAATAAAATAAGTACTGCTGGAAAAATAAAATAAGTACTGTTGGAAAAAATAAAATAAGTACTGTTGGAAAAAATAAAATAAGTACTGTTGGAAAAGCAAAATAATTACTCTTGGAAAAACAAAAATAATTACTGTAAAGAAAAAAAAAAATACATACTGTTGGAAAAAACGAAATAAGTATTGTTGGAAAAAAAGTAAAATAAGTACTGTTGAAAAAACAAAATACGTACTTTTGAAAAATAAAATAAGATGAGTGCTATTGGAAAAAGAAATAAAAGGTTTCAACTTATCCAGCACTCGTGGGTGCCGGCAAAGGAGGGCAGGAGAGGACCATCACTACTCCCTCGATTTTGCAATTTAATTAAAAAATTTTTTCCTTAAATTTCTCCATTTAAAAACCCGTATCCGAGTCTGCGTACTAGAGACATATCTGTTTTAAATTCTTGCCCCTCTCTGGATTTCGCTTCGCTAGTACCCAAGTGAACACTTAGTTTCACATTAAGATCTAACCAATTTCGAAATATATTTTCAACACTTTTAGATGAAATCATACAGAATATCTCAATTTAAAAATAAAGCCCAAGCAAAAGAAATATTTTAATTAATGCGTTGCTAAGAAAGAAGCCAAAGAATAAACGATGATCTTCTATTATATTCCTCTGTCTCTCTCTTTCTCTCAAACAAAAGCTATATCCCTCGAAAAAAAAAAGAATGGCATCACTCAAAATTCCTAATCATTGTTCCGCCACTTCACACCTAATGAGAGCGGATGATGATTATGATGATGATGAGCAGCACTGATTCATCAAGGCGCACGTCAGGGGGCACCACAAAAGACCGCTCAAAACAGAAGTTCGGTACCTTGACCTTCTTTGACGGGAAATGGAGTTTAATGCGTTCAGGTTGTTTTCTGACGGCGATTTGGAAAGTTTTGGCCCAAAAATAACAATCAAGAGATTACAGGATGCATTTAGGGCCAATAAAAAGGATTAAGGAAAGTTAGTTGCATGTTGCATGTAACCTGGGCGTACGTAGGATTATCGTGAGAGGGGGAGGGGGGGTTACTTACACTGCAAATTTCCAGCACACATATGGAACACTTTGATTTAAAAAAAAGTGTTTCAGTTACTTTAATGTATACTGAAATCTGTTCCGAATATGCTCCGCTATAAAGAAAGTGCTCCGAAAGTGTACCGAAAGTCTTCTGATCAGGATATTTGTTAAATCTAAACTTGGGAACACATTTCAGAACAGATTGAGATCACATCTGGGCACACCATCGCTTTCAAAAAGTGCTTTAGAAAGTGTGCTTGAACAAAAAAAGTGTTCTCGGAAGAATTCTAAAAACTGTTGCAAAAAGTGCGCTTCAAAGTGTACTAAAAAAAGGTAACAAAATAAGTGTTCTAAAAAGTGTTCTGAAAAATGTATAAAGATTTGCAGTGTAGTTGGTACATTCTCTTAGCATATACGAAATTTAACTATATTTTCTTTACGTAATCACATAATAAGATCACTAATTATAATTAAAATATAGATAAAATGCTTAAGTGATACAAAGAGAAACACAAAAAGGCATTTAAAAACCTTTTAATATAAAGATCGACATATGTTTCAACGCTCCAACGGTCCCAATTATCAAGATATACAACGATACACAAAATATTCTCACAAATTTTTGAAAATAAACTTGAAAACCATAAATCACGAGATCATATATGTAAAAAAGCAGGTGCTTAAAACAGTCAACTGTAAACGTGAAAATTAATAATTGATTATTGCTGTTTTTTAAACTGAAAAGTACCTCCGTGTCATTTGAATTACCTAAAATTTGGCACGAGGAGCTTTTCAGTTTTAAAAAAAGCAATAAGGAAATATTAATTTTCACGTTTACAGCTGACTATTTTAAGCCCGTTGCTTTTTTACATACATGATCTCATGATTTGTGGTTTTCAAGTTAATTTTCAAAAATTTGCGAGAATATTTTGTTTATCGTTGTATATCTTGTTAATGGCGCCGTTGGAGCGTTGAAACATATGTCGATCTTTATATTAAAAGGTTTTTAAATGACTTTTTGTGTTTCTCTTTGTATCACTTAAACATTTTATCTAGATTTTAATTAAATTTTCTTTATCTCTGTTTAGGGTAGTTCTCAAATGACTTGCTCAAAATAACGCGAAACTTTCTGACACATTTTTAAACGCATAGGAATAAAATTGACAGGCCTGACTATCAAAGCGATTTGAAATCGAAATGAGTTTTCCAATTTTTGATAAATAAATTACTTATCGAGTTATAAGCAATTCGTGTCACGTGACGACACGTTTTTCCGCTTTTTTGTGCTACGAAATCGAAAATTTGGTTCAAAATGCCGACTTTGATAGTCTTTTCTGAAAGATCTGCCTTTACCAAAAAATAGAAGACGTCTTTCGATTATAAAGTTTCTGAATAAGAACACTTGCCAATTTCCTGCGTTTCCGAACAAAAATAGATTAAAAAACATGTCATAAAGTAGCGAGTTTGGATTTGAGAACAGCCTTAAGAAATGAAAAGCAGGACAGCAAATTTTTAGGATACACTTGTGACAAAACAAATATATTTGGGAAATTTTTCTCTCACAAAAGGATAAAAAAAGGAATTCTATCAAGAAATATACCTCATAAAAAGTGTATCATACAAATTTGCTGCTCTGATTCTTATTCCTTAATATATATGTATGATAACGTATGTGTTGGAAGTTATTACTGATATAGAAAAATTTCCATTTTTCTCAATGGGGTGAAAAAATTGCTTTGTTTTTTATAGTGCGCTTTAGTTGAATAAAAGTCAGTTTAAATTATTCTTTTAATTTATGTTATTAGTATTATATACAAAATGCACATTTAACGCTATTAATCAAGGGAATACGGTAATTGGAATTAAAACGTATGTAAAACAATACTATCCCATAAAAATATACGAATTACTGAACTTTTACAAGTCTAATTTTTTTTTTACTCTTCATGTTACTGCCAAACTTCAGATGAAAAGAACAGCTGTTTTAATTAATTGGCAGAGATTTTTCAAGTATATAAGGCAAATATTTTAGTACGGAAAAAGTGTTGTATTGTTTTTATTTTTAGTTTACTGGCTCAAAAAAAAAAAAAAAGAAAGAAAGAAAAAAAAACTGTTAAGGGGTTAATTTATCATGTTTGTCTAAAACTGATGAATACACTTTAAAAACGATCCGGAAACGTTTCCTAAAATCAATGGCAGCAAAATAAACTTTTTTTTTTTTTTTTTTTTTTTTTTTTTTTTTTAAGTAAATGATTCTTTAAATCTCGAAGATATATTGGTTTCCGAGGTTTCTAAAGAAAATTTTTCGGAATCGTGCGTAAACGCTGAGGTAGTCATTGTGCATTTTCGTTCCTGGTTTTATTATACGGTAACCCCTGGATATAGCGCGCTACTTGGGAGATAAGAAAAAAGCGCGATATACCGAGGGGGCAAGAAGAGTATTTATAAATGAAAAATAAAGAGCCCTAAATTAAGCTACGAGGTTTTCGATTTAATACTTGTTCAAACATTCTACAAGTTCAACACAAAAAAGATGGCAAAACGTTAAAAAATTTTTAAACCGGACATATACAGTATACATTTTTACTTGTATTTTATAGTATTTTCTGAGAATAAGAATCCAGAGTTGTTTGCTTTTTGTGTTTTCTTTAATTTCCCCTTGCAAGAAGATAAAGAACGAAAACGAACTAATTGTATTTAAGATATATGCTTAGATTTCGACGTTTCAAAATTTTTGTATGGTTTTTCGAGAATCTAAATTTATCGGGGGACAACTAAAAAAGAGCGAAATATGCGCAATGTACCGAGACGTGATATATCGAGGGGTTACTGTACTTTCCTAGATTAAGAAGCGTCTGTCTTATATATATATATATATATTGTTGGGGAACCGTCGGTAGCGTAATAAATTTTCTTATTTTTATAAATAGTTAAATCAGTCTTCAAATTTAATATACATTTTCATCTTTTGATATGTTAAAGAAGTTTGTTCAGCTTACCTGAGATTTTCCTTATGCGCTGAATATACCCACAGTAGTAATCCAAAGTGTTGTAGCGATATTTATCTGATCCATTGATTCACTTATATTGGAAGAATAATAAATAGTATTAGTAGAAAATGACAATTGTGTAAAATAAACAGAAGATTCATTTTCCTTTGAATATAATATAATTCTTGGCTAGATGTACATGTTTAAAATCGCATTTTGGAGGCTGCGTATAAGTGCTTCAATTTTACATTATATTAAATATATTTACATCATATACATACAAGAGCGTCTTAACTGCTCGGAAACAGTTTGGAAACATTTTGGAAACTGAAGGGAGATTGTTATTTGAGTTCTGTGCACACGCGCGGGATAAACAGCTGTACTTTGAAGGAGGGACATCTGCAGTATTTCTCCAATTAGTTAGTTTCGACAGTCTCTGGTTTTATTCACTGATTTTCAGCTGCGGCACTTGAAGTACTTATTGGTAATTCGGGTCTGGTTTTTAACATGTTTTTCAATCGTTCGCTGCACGTGGAGATTAATTAATTGCATATAAAAGGTTTCTCCGTCACTCCCCCGTAATCTCCTGTGTGGGGAATGGTTGAAGATTCAGTTTCTTACGGTGTTTCTCGTACACAGGTTTGGGAGTGGGCTTCGTGAGAGTGTCGGCTATCATTTCCTCAGTGGGGCAGTATTGTAGATCGATTTTTCCTTCTTCTTTCATCAGTTTGATGTTGTGGAAACGTATGTCGATGTGTTTGGATCGCTTAGTATCTTTATCGTTTTCAGTCATTTTTATACAGGACATATTATCCTCAAATATCGTGATGGGTAATTTTTGTGGAATGTTGAGATCGCTTAGCAAGTTTGTTATCCAACTTAATTCTTGTGCTGCGTTGCTAGCTGAAACGTATTCAGCTTCGGCTGACGAAAGTGCAATGCAATTTTGCCTTTTTGTAATCCAGTAAATCGGTGATTTTCCTAGCATGAATAGATTTCCTGATGTTGATTTACGTGTTTTCAAGTCACCTGCCCAGTCTGCATCGGCGTATGCTGTTAGGATGGGCTTGCTGTTTGCGCTAAGAGTTAAATTCAAATTTTCTGTAGTTTTAAGGTATGAAATGATTCTTTTTACTGCTGTCCAGTCCTTTTGGCGTGGTGTTTCATTTCTACCACATAATATGTTGACTGCTGCGGATATGTCAGGACGCGTGATTGTTGATATGTAAAGTAATGTGCCTGTGGCTTGTCGATATTTCGTGTTATTAGGTAAAAGATTATCATCGTCCTCAAGTCTGTTGAATCCTGCAATCATTGGTGTGTAATGAGGTTTCATGTCGTTTAAATTCAGTTTTTTCACTAGTTCCTGTATTTTATTGTTTTGATTTAGGTAATATGTATCGTTGATTTTATTAATGATTATGCCTAGGTAATTATTCACTTCTCCTAAGTTTTTCAGTTCATATTCTTTCTTAAGTTGGTTTATTGTTTCTTCGATATCACTGTCCTTTCCTGCTATCAGGATATCATCTACATAAATGATGATGTATATCGGATTTTCTTGATTTGATTTAAAGTACAGACATGGATCATTTTTGCTCTGTATGAAATTATTGTTTGTGAGTGTTTCCGATATTTTGGTGTACCAGGCCTTTGCTGCTTGCTTAAGACCGTAGATGGCTTTTTGAAGTTTACAAACTTTTCTTTCATCGCCGGGTTTAATATACCCGTCTGGTTGACTCATATAAACAGTTTCAGTTAATTCACCGTGCAAAAATGCTGTGGTTATGTCAACATGTTTCACGTTCAAATTTTTGTGCAATGCAGAGATGAGAAATGCACGTATTGTAGCGTGCGAAACTACAGGTGCGAAAGTTTGATCATAGTCAATCCCGAATCTTTGACTATATCCTTGTGCTACTAGACGCGCTTTATAGCTTTGAATATTTCCTAAATTGTCCTTTTTTAGTTTAAAGGTCCATTTTGAACCGATAATTTTTGTTCCGGGTGGTGGATCTGTTAAAGTCCAAGTGTTATTTTTTCTTAGGCATTGGATTTCATTTTGTGTTGCTTTTATCCAATTTTGTTTATCATTAGTATTTTTCATTTTTTCGATATCTTCCCAATTTTCGGGAATGTTTTCAGATGAACTATTTATGAGACAAACATATCTGTCAGGAGGAACGCCTCTATTTATCCTATTAGACCTTCTTGGTTCAATTGGTTGCTGTTTGGGCACGGATGGTGTCTCCTCACTGTCAAGTTTTATTTCTAAGTGATTTTCATGTCTATCCGGTAATTGTGTATTGTCATCGGATGTTTTTGTGGTGATTTGTATCTCCTCAATGTTATCTGAGTGTACATTTTCATTCTCAAGAAATTTTACCGTTCTCGCTATTATAATTTGTTTTCCTTGTGTGTGAATTCTATAACCAGTCGATCGTGTATCATAACCTACAAACGTTCCGGTTTGAGCCCTGTTATCGAGTTTTCCTCTATTTACTTTATCGACGTAAAATAGCGCTTTACAACCGAATGTTCTTAAGTGTTTTAAATTCGGTTTAACTCCTTTCCATAATTCGTAAGGTGTTCTGTTGTTGTTTGCTTTAGTTGGGAGTCGGTTTTGTAAATATGTTGCAGTGTTTATGGCTTCACCCCAAAAATGTTTGCTTAATTTTGCTTGTGATAGCATACTTCTAGTCATATCTAATAAACTTTTATTTTTTCTCTCCGCAACTCCATTCTGGCTCGGATTATGCGGGACAGTCAATTGGTGTAAAATTCCGTTCTGTTTTAAGTATTCATCGATCTCTTGATTTACATACTCACGACCGTTATCCGATCTAATTTCCTTAGGTTTTTTACCGAACTGATTGTATATCATCGTTATATACTCTTTTATCTTTTCAGCAACTTCGCTCTTTTTAGATAATAAATATATTGTAGTATATCGGGAATAATCATCAATAAGAGTCATAAAATAAATTTTTCCGCCTAAAGTCGGTGTATCTAAAGGTCCACACACGTCACTGTGGATCAAATCCGCAATATTAGTAGCTCGATTTGTTGCTGATTTAGGATACGGCATGTTAGTTAATTTAGTTTCGATACAAGTTACGCATGTTTTATTTTGATGTTTACATTTTCCTATCTTTATTCCGTCCGCAATTTGATTTGTTATCATTGATTTAATCGCGTCATAATCTCTGTAACCTAGTCTGCGATGCCAGAGATCTATGCATTGTTTGCTGTCACAGTTATACGTTATGTTTACATAATTTTGTGGTTCTTCCACATCGTCCATTTCCTCAATAATGTATAAGTTTTTCTCATTTTTCGCCCTAATATATATTTCTTCATCAAAGATCAAATCGCATTTATTATCGTCGAAGATTAGTTTACACCCGTTTTTAGCGGCTTTACTAACCGAAATTAGGTTCGACTCTAAGTCTGGGACATAAAGCACTTCGCGTAATTTCGTTAGTTTTTCTTTTCCTTCGGGGGTTAATGTTTTTATAAAAACTTCTCCTGAACCTAACGCTGTCAGTTTATTACCATTCGCGATCGTTACTGAAGTTTTATTATAATCAATAAATTTACTAAATAGGCTTTTATCATTACAAATGTGCGAGGTAGATCCTGAATCGAGAATCCAGTTATTTTTGCCTACTTTTTGAGTGATTAATGCTTTATTTTGCGTTTGATCATTTGCGTATTTTCTTTCGTTTGGAACTTTGTTTTCCCTATGAGTTTCGTTTTTTTCATAACATAATGAAGATGAGAAATTCTTTTTATTTTTGAATTGATTGTTACGAGGATTTCCGGATTGTACCGTGTTTCTGCTCTTGTAGTGCCAGCATTCGTAAGTCGAATGATTTTTCATTTTACAGTTGTTACAATATTTTTGTTCTCTTCTATTTTCAGTGTGTGTATATCTCCTATTTGTTTTAAATGCTCTCTCATTGTTGTTATATCCGCTATGTGATTGTTCTGACATTTCATGTCTACGATTATATTCATCCGTTAATTTGTTTTTGATAAAATCAGGGGTGAGCTCATTTTCCGGTCTCGCCTCCAACGCAGTTATCAAAGTATTGTAACTGGGGGGAAGAGAACACAGAAATAGCGCGGAAATATGTGAATCGCTAATATTTTCTCTAATGGCATTAAGTTTATCTATAATTTGCAAGATATTAGTGATATGTGAGATCATGTTTCCGCCCTCCGCTAATTTAGTACTGTATAATTTTCGTAACAGGTAAAGCTTACTAGATAAATTGCTTCTCTCATGTATATTTTTCAGAGCTTCCCATGTTAATTTTGCAGTTTCTAAGTTTTTTACATTTACGATTTGAGAATCATCAATGCTTAAGTTAATTAAAGCTCTAGTCTTGCGGTCTCTTTTGTGCCATGCGGGGTCGGGTGGAGCTGGTGGATCTTGTACTATAATATCGTCGAGTTCCTCTTTAATCAGGAACATCTGCATCTTGAACTTCCATGTACTATAATTCGTAGAATTGAGTTTTTCAATAAATTGAGTATTTTCTTTTATCGCATTCATTTTTTTCTTTAGCGTTCTTTGATTTATTATTATATTTTAGAAATTTGTTAAATTATCGTTTTTGATACTGGGATAATATTCTTTTTTCAGAATCAGTCTTTCATAATCTTTGTTGGGGAACCGTCGGTAGCGTAATAAATTTTCTTATTTTTATAAATAGTTAAATCAGTCTTCAAATTTAATATACATTTTCATCTTTTGATATGTTAAAGAAGTTTGTTCAGCTTACCTGAGATTTTCCTTATGCGCTGAATATACCCATACAGTAGTAATCCAAAGTGTTGTAGCGATATTTATCTGATCCATTGATTCACTTATATTGGAAGAATAATAAATAGTATTAGTAGAAAATGACAATTGTGTAAAATAAACAGAAGATTCATTTTCCTTTGAATATAATATAATTCTTGGCTAGATGTACATGTTTAAAATCGCATTTTGGAGGCTGCGTATAAGTGCTTCAATTTTACATTATATTAAATATATTTACATCATATATATACAAGAGCGTCTTAACTGCTCGGAAACATTTTGGAAACATTTTGGAAACTGAAGGGAGATTGTTATTTGAGTTCTGTGCACACGCGCGGGATAAACAGCTGTACTTTGAAGGAGGGACATCTGCAGTACTTCTCCAATTAGTTAGTTTCGACAGTCTCTGGTTTTATTCACTGATTTTCAGCTGCGGCACTTGAAGTACTTATTGGTAATTGGGGTCTGGTTTTTAACATGTTTTTCAATCGTTCGCTGCACGTGGAGATTAATTAATTGCATATAAAAGGTTTCTCCGTCACACACACATATATATATATATATATATATATATATATATATATATATATGTGTGTGTGTGTGTGTGTGTGTGTGTGTGTATATAGGGCATAATACCTTTGGCGATTTACATCCGATGCAATCAACTGAGTTTTTCCAGGATATAAATAATATTTTTGCTCTTGTGCATTGTAAAGCTTCGATTTTTTTTTTAATTATTATTTTCTAGACAAGTATTAGATATCAAAGTGGCTGAAGTTGCAAAGAAAGTGGTCAAGGTAAATTCCTGTTTCATATTATTCAACTTTGCCTGTAAATCAACTTTTACAGCAGCAAGAGGTTCGCATATCAAAGCTAATTTTGACACTTTGCATGCAGTACACGGTAAAAAAAAAAAAAAAAAAAAAAAATGTATATTAATCCAGGAAAATGTAATACAGCCACAAGTGAAAACAAACAATTACCTTTTCCGAGTTACCCACGATTGCGAAAAGCGTTCTTTATCTTTAGAAATCACAGAAACCAATATAGTTTAAAGATTTAATGGAACATTTAAAAAAATTCAAAAAGTTTATTTTGCTTCCACTGATTTTCGAAAACGTTAATTATTAAGTTTTCCCAACCCGGAATGTAAGGTTTTTTGAATGCTATTCATTCTCAAGTAAATATTTTCATATTCAGCAAGCATGTTTTACAGACAAACATAATAAATTAACAGCATTAGCATTAACATTAAAATTAATATTATTTTGTTACTCTTGCATCTATAAATTCAGTTACACACAGCTGAAAATTTTTAAATAAAAATGTGTAGCATCTGAAAAACCGATATTCCGGTTTGGGAAAACTGATTAATACACTATAAAAACTTCTTGGAAAAGTTTCCGAAAATCAGTGGCAGCAAAAAAATAACTTTGTTTTTATAAATACTTCTTTGGATCTCGAAAATATATTGGTTTCTGAGATTTCTAAAAATAGAGAACGCTTTTAGGAGCCATGGGTAACCTCTGAAGAGGTTATTGTATGTTTGTGTAGATTAAGAAACATTTGTGTTTTTTAAAGTGTAACGTTTGAACTTTTTTTTGTTAATCGAGAGTTTCATAATATACCTTTTTGATATATTATTAGGATGGTTCTCAAATGACCTGCTCAGCAACGCGAAACTTTCTGACACATTTTCTGATTAAATTTTAAACGCAAAAGTATAAAATGGGCAGGTCTGACTAGTGAAGCGAGTTGGAATCGAAATGAGTTTTCCATTTTTTGATAAATATATTACTTATCGAGTTATAAGCGATTTCGTGTCACGCGACAACATGATTTTATCTTTTCTGGCTCTGCGCCTCGGGAATTTGGTTCAAAACAGCGACTTGGCAGTATTTTCTGAAAGAACTTCTGTATTTACCGAAAAATGGAAAAATCATTTCGATCACAAAGTTTCTGAATAAGAACACCTGCCAATTTCATCCGTTTCTAAGAAAAAATGAATTCAAAATTGTGTCGAAAAGTAGCTCCTTTGGATTTTTGAGAACAGCCTTTAGATGGTTTAATGAAGAAAAATGTTTTAATAAAAAAAGTTGCATTTTTTGAAACGCTTAAAAAATTTAATTTTTTGATTTAATTTTTTTTAAATTAAAAAAGAAAAAAAAAGAGACGTTTTAAAACCACATTTCTTCTACAATTACAATCCTACAATCTATTCTTAATGAAATAGAGACTCTATTAGTTCAAAAAATAAATCTCATATAATTGTGATAGTAATATCAGGGGTGTGTACTATTAGTTGCCTGATAGTAATATCAGGGGAAACCTGCGACTATTTTTATATTCTATTCGCACCACTACTTAAAAAAATTTTTTTTAGTATATTTCTCTCGCACATGTTCTCAAAGTATATATGAAATATTTTTGTTTCGTGAAAATGATGCGAGATAGAAGAAAAAAAAAAAAGTCGCCAGTGGCAGCCTTGTAATATAGTAATCTATAAAATATTTCCAAGTTATTTGTCACACTTTTTGTTGATTGAGTTTTTATGCAAATTTAGTGCGTACTAATACTCGTAAGAGAGAATTTTCTTATTTCTCTTCTTTCTTTATTTTTCTTTACAAAAGAGAAATGTTGGCATACTTTTATTGTATTTTATTTTAAAATATATTTAAAAAATTTCGCATGAGACATATTGGGTTTTAGTACTAGAGAATTTTCAGAAAATTACTATACGCATTTCATTTCCAAACAATTAATAAAAGCATAATTACTTAAATTTTAAAACAAAAACAACCTTGAAATAAATGTGACTAAGATAGTTTAATTGAAATAAATCTGTGTAACAGACAGTGAAAACTTTTTACCTACACTGTTAAAAATTTTGTGGTAGTTTGAATCATATTTTGGTGCTGCGGTAACTGCAACCAATAAGGTGGTGAAATATCGTACCAACATTTGGAGCTCTGGTTGACCCATAGCTCCAAAATATTGAAACAATATTTCGCCATCTTATGGTTGCAGCACCTAACATCAGCATCATAATTTGGTTCAAACTACCACAAAAATTTTAACAATGTACTTAATTTTTTTTTTTTAATCTATTAAACGGCAGTTCATTCCCAAGTGTTTTAAAAACAAGATATTTTATTCATAACACAAAATATAGTTTTTTATTTAATATATTTTATCCACACTCTCACACAAAAATAAAAAATAAAACTAAATCTATCCCGGATTTTATTCTTAAAAAAATAAAAGTTATTCTTTTAGGCTTTATTTATTCCTTTATTGCTTATAGATGGTCGTTCGCAGTTTATGGAAATGATTTTCAAAGTTAATTTTTACGCATAAATGAGATGTTCTTTGCAACAATTTGACACTGTTGGATAGCCTTGACTTTTGGCTATAGCTCTGGCTTGAAATTTCTATGATAATAAGAATTTCTTTGTTACATTCATGTCAGTTTTTCCCGATACCTCCTTGTAAAAACTTTCCAAAGTCTTTCCAATGTTCGTGAATTCATTTAAGCAATCCAAATGCAGAAAACGGCCATTGGTGAGTGTGTGTGTGTGTGTGGGGGGGGGGGTTACATCAGGTGATTTTACATGCATTTCTTCAATCCTCTTTAATAAAAAGCTATGCGTTGCTGACGACTGGGATTTTCGATAATCTATCCACAGATTAATCTCGGAAAATGAAACATTTGAAATTGCTGAAAAAATTAATAGCTCGAAAAGTATTCAGAAAATTGTTGGACAAATTTCGTTAGAAAGGTAAAAAATTGTATTTTTTATGATATAAATTTCAAATCTAATGATTATGCCGTTTTTCAAATATTGAATTTCAAAAATTACCAAATTTCACAATGGAGTACAATAGCGAAATCTTCACGCGTAAAAAGATAATGATAACGGCCATGTGTCCTGACGTATACTGGCTATAGCACAAGACACAATTTATAGTAGCCTTACTATTCTGTTAAAATATAAAAGTGAATTATGATGCCACGAGTGCATGATTTTTATTTAATTTTAATATAATCATCTTAGAAACAAGGTTTTGGATTTTTTTTTCGAATGGGACTAATAAATTGGCCAATACTGTATATTATTTTGAGTTTAAAAGAGAGGAAAGGTGGGGGAGTGCTTTATATTATTTAGGTTTCCTCAGGAACTTTTGGTTAGAATTGGAAGTTTAATATATGAAAACGTCAGAAATTAAATCGACATTAAATCGGCAATAACTATAACGACTCTCTTTCAGTTCGTTTGGATAGATTTTCATTAAAAAATATAAAATCATTCAATATTGATTTTAGGTATTTTTAAGGTTATTATCACGAGCCCGGGCAACGCCGGGCATGTCAGCTAGTTGGTTAATATTATCCGATTCAATTTTATTGCATATTAACATTAAATTTGCAGTTAATCTTTTGTTGTACATACAAAGTTAAATAACTCGTTCGATAGTTTCTTTATGCTCTTATTCCATGAATCTATAATAAATATTAGATGTTTGATTGATGAATAATATTATAGTACTAGTATTTAATGAAGTACAGATAGCACCGTTTATACGTCTTTATCATCTTTTCGTTTTGAGATTGGTTCCGATTCATAACTTTTCTAATGATGAAATGTATCATTTATATGACAGAACAAATTGATAATTTCACTTTACGTTTTTCACTCATTTTCTATGAATCAGATATTTGTAAATAAATAATGTTGAAAATTTGATTTATAGATCTATAAATAATTCTTTTTTTAAATGCAACCTCGTGAGTTCCATCCTCTAAAAAGATACATTATGAAAATGTTTAATTTCCCTATACTTATAAATAGATAGATTTTAGTAATACCTTTCAACATTTTTTTAAAAATCTTGTAAATAGATATATACTATTCCAAAACATTTTATATCTGTGGTAATTATTTTATTTTCACGAATTGTATACTTATAAATAGATATATTGTTAAAAATGTTTCGTCTATTTGTAAATATTTTTAATATGGTGTTTTACAACTATCATGTTTCTAAATATATTCATTTAAAAGTATTATTTTATTCGTATAACTTGAGAAGGGCTGAGACAACCTGAGAAAACATATATATTTTTATAAGTATACAGTTCATGAAATAAAATAATTACTTATAGATACGAAATCTTTTGACATAATATCTCTACTTACAAGATTAAAAAATATATTTATTTAAAGGTATTAAAAATAATATATCTATTTTGGTAAATAAAGCATTTTCATAATGTGTATCTATTTACAGAATGGAATTCACAAGACCGGATTTTAAAAAGAAATATTTATAGATTTATAAATTAAATTTTCAATGATATTTATTTATAAATATCTGATTCATAAAAAATGAAGGAAAAACGTATAGTATAAGTGAAATTAGGAATTTGTTCTGTCATAATAAACGATACATTTCATTAGAAAAGTTATGAATCGGATCCAATCTCAAAACGAAAAGATGTTAAAGACGTATAAACGGAGCTATCTGTACTTCATTAATACTAGTACTACATTATTATTCATCAATCAAATATCTAATATTTATTATAGATTAATTTAACAAGAGTATAAAGAAACTATCGAACGAGTTATTTAACTTTGTATGTACAACAAAAGATTAACTGCAAATTTAATATTAATATGCAATAAAATTGAATCGGATAATATTAACTCTTCGGATAATATAAAAAAGCACATCGTTTTCTCAAATAAATGAAATTATAAAACAGAATACTTACTGGTCTTCCAAATACGTTGCATCTGCGTTCGTTATAAGCTATGTCTTTCCTCTCAAGAGCAATACAAATCATGTGATAATGACATGTGCAGTAGGTCGGAGTAGATGAGCATGCGCAAATATTACTTCATTTCGAATTCCATTCGCCGTTTTTAAACTTTACACGGAATGAGTGTAACATTTCCGAATTTTTCAGTAACCAACATTTTACACTACCTATTCGGAAACTTTTCCGCTATGGAATATAACGTTTCTGACTTTTTCAGAGTATTCACTGCTTCGAATATTTTTCCGAAAATACTTGTATAGATTCCGAAATAACAAGTAACTGAGGAGAACACAAAGTTTACTATAAATTTCCGGAAATCTTTCCGCCTTGTGCCAAAACGCTTTTGAGTTTTTTTACAGTGTCAGTAGAGTAAAATTGTCGCAAAGACTATGTCATATATGTTCAGAAATTAATTCTGAAATTAGTTTCCATAAAGTGCGAACGAGCTGTTGTGAAAGACTAACTTATATAAAGTAGCAGCATGAGAATTCAGTTGTTAACGCTTCGTCAGTACTTTTAAATAGTACCATTAAAGAAAACGGAATGCACAATTTATTTTATCCGTCTATTAATAAAAGGAAATATTACTTTTCATACAAAGTACTTTTCTCGATTAAATTTAGAAAGAACAGCGAAGCAGTCGAAGCTAAATGTTTTTTAAATGGTTATTTTCTCAACCATTTACATATGTGTTAGAATATACGTTATTAAAAAGATTTTATATGAAAATTTTGCAGCTATAAAAACTTTTCAATTTACAGATAGGATCACAGTAGAATCTGTTGTATTGATCACAGTAGAATATGTCTTATATATAAATATATATATATAATAATTGCGAGATATCCATAACAGTATTTTTTTGTTAATTAATCTAATTATTCTTGTAAATACTTTACAAAAAAGAGCTATAACTACTTATTTATTCAATCAGTTTAAATTAAAAAAAAAATATATATATAAATTTCATATTATATAAAATTTTCTAATATAACTTCAAACATTAAGGAAGATAATTATTGAGGTGGAGCAATTTCGCGATTCATAATTTGTGAGTATAAAAGGTGTGGTAGCGTGAGACGTTGTATATATAATTAATAAATTCCATTTATCGTTTGAAACGAAAAAACTTTATTTTAAATTAACACATTAAAAAAAAACAAAAGTAAAAATGAAAAATTACGATAATTCATATTCATGCTGTGAAATTACAATTTCAGAAAATCCTAAGATTCTGAAGTCTGCTCAAAGACAAGCTCACTCTAGCTTGTTTCACCACCAACTGCCGTCAGCAATTTCACTTCCCAGGGGCTTTCCTTGCATTCCAGAAATTTCCCAGAAAACATTGCATTTCGTAGGGGCCCAGTTCTTTGTATCCACAAGAACAATACTTTTCAATTCTTATCTACTCATTCAGATAACATACCATTCAATACAAAGCATGTATTGCAGCTTTGCTTATCTCAAAGTGAAAATGAAATTCACACAATTGATAGAATTTTTGTCAATAGAGATCAATCTGTCAGATTATTTTCATTCCAGAGAGATTATCCTTTTTCCACAAATAAGGGAGGAGTTGAAACATGTCAACTCATCACAACACCTTCCCATACGAAAAAATTTCTAGAAGAAATTTGGCATATATATTAATAGAATAAGCTCCTTCAATCAATTTCTAAAGAGGTCATCAAAGCACAAAGGAATTTTGAATAACACATGAAAAATCCCTATAGAAAACAAACACATTCCCATACTCAGTATTTGATAGACCACACTGTCAACAGGATTTACTATAATCCCATAACTACAATACCTAAGTATAATTCCAGGAATAATTTATACTATTGATGCCCTAAGAAACAATTTTGAAATATTTCACATACATATAATACCAAATACAGATTACACTTTACATGATTCTAACAAAATAATAATAATAATAAAAAAAAAAAATCTATATACAACACAATGCCTAAAACGATTCTCTTAAAAACTTGCTTAAAAGCCTAAATTTAGACACTTCTACAAACAAAAAGAAAGCATACTAAATTATGCAATTATTAAATTAATGAAGTTTTACTATTACGAAAATAATATTAAGCATTAAATGATAAATAAACACAATACAGATATTACAAAAATGAGCACTCCCAAATTTAGAATAAACTTAATTTAGAGAATTCTCCCGAAAACCAATATCTGAATTACTTCTATCAGAAAATCTTTTGGACAATAATTTTCGCCTTACAACTTCATAATCATGATTTTTCCTATCTAAATCTTGTTTGATTTCAATAAATCTTTCTTTGTGATCCGTTTTAAAAGAAGACTGCTCCATTCTTTTTAACTTTGATTTCTTATTCACATCTTCTTGGCATTTAGCCCCCCAATTTACTCTATTATTTTCCTTCATCCTAGAGTTAAATTTACTGGCCACAGTCATAGATGAACTCAATTTCTTTCTAATTCTATTTCTAACATGTATAAATCCCATACTACCAACAAAATACCTGGGTATATTTACATCATGCTCAGAATTCTTTTCCCGAAATTGACCTCCAATACCTGACCTTTTATCACCATCCTTTTTAGACGCACCCTCTTTTGTATCGATCAATTTAGACCCTTTTTCCAAATACCTATCAGTCACGTCTTCCAGTGAATTTACCTCTATCTCATTAACAGACTTATTATCCCTTTCACAGATTTCATTCACAACCATTTTTCTAACAACCCTTTGCTCATGATCGCTAGATAATCTGAGGGTTCCCTGCCCATTTAATTCTCTTTGATTCGCCACTTGTTTATGCACCAAATTTTGCTTTTCCATATTTCCTAACTTTAATAAGTCATAAACAGCTGGTGTTATAAGGGGCGGAGAATTTAGTTTTCTCACAACTGCAACCACCACATTTTTTTCAACATACTCTTTTTCACCTTCCATCAAAGCAACCGGCACTGACACCAAATCCGCTTTTTGTCTATTTCCGAGGGCCGGTATAAGAAAGACATTTCCCACTTTCTTAGCACTCCACGGAATGTCATTAGCATCAAAAACCGCAATTTGCGCACCTGTGTCCTTAATCGCTTTTACTTTCTTACCATTCACGCATAAATCAACCATAGGTAATTCGGTTTCCACACCTTCCTTATTATTTACACTTTTCCCATCACTAGTAACAATCCAAGCTATGCTTTTATCCTCATAATTAGATTTACTTTTTAACAATTCAGGACAATTTGGTCTGATGTGGCCCACTGCCAAACAATTATAACATTGGACTTGTCTTTGCTTTTCGAAAGCATTGTCCTTCTTAAATTGATCAAATTTCCCACACTCTTTCGTATTCTCAAATTCCGATTTTGGTTTAATTTCCTTTCTACTTTTAGAATTAAAGCTGTCTTTTTGCTTATCCTGAAAAGATTTATTTTCCCACGGTTTTCTATCCGACCTGTTAAATTCTCTTCTTATACTCTCAAATTTATCTGATTTTTCCGCGAGTTTAGAAGCAATCTTTATTTCCTCCCAATCATCAATAAATTTTTCTTTTATCTCAAAAGGGACACGTTTTTTCAATTGTTCCGTGAGCATTAGTTCTTTTAAGGATTCAAAATCTCTCACTTCTAATGACTCTAACCAATTATCCAGATAACCCCTTAACTCATAAATCAGATCTACCCATAATTCACCAGATTTTCTTTGATGAGTTTCAAATTTCTGTTTTAAGGCGCCTGTACTTAGCCTAAACCTATCTAACAAAACGTTCTTTATATGTTGAAAATCATCACATTTGTCTGACGGTTGTTTAACTATAATTTCGGCAATGTCAGAAGGTAATAAAGGAATTAATTGACTGACCAAATCTTCTTGAGAAATTTTAGCTTTCTCGGCTTGCCTTTCAAAAATCATAAAGAAAAGAGTTATATCAATTAATTTAGAATCAAAACGCGGAACCAAATCCTTTAAATTTACCTTAGGAGTTCTATGAAAATCTACATTTGATTCATTAGATGAAACACTAACAACATCCGCAGAATTTTGAATACGCAATTTTTCTAATTCAAATTGCTGTTCTTTTTCAAGTTTTTGTAATTCAAGTTGTTGCTGTTTTTCGAGTTTATCTGCATCAAGTTGTTTTTCAAGTTTATCTAACTCAAATTTCCTAAGCTTATCTTTTTCCTCTTGCGCAATCCTATCTAATTCAATTTGCCTCTCTCTTTCTTTACGATCTTTTTCGATTTGTTTTTCCTGTTCTTTCCGCTCTGCCTCCTGTTCAAGAATATATTGCAAGCGAAGTTTTGCGTAACTTTCTTTATAATCCTCAGCACTAACGATAGCCTGAATTATAGCTTGATTTTTACACGTTTTTGACACACTGGTCTCAAATTCCTCTGCTAATAATAGCAAGACGTTTTTATTATATTTTACTAAATAGTCTGCCATATTTTCCCCCAAAATATAATAAATTTCAAAATATCAGATATATTCAATTTACAATAATACAATAAATACAGAAATAGAATTTTCTTCACTATACGTATAATAATGTATTCAAAAACGACACAATTTCAATATAGCAAATTCTCATGCAACAGTGACGTCTTTCAAACTGTGTATATCCCCCAAAATAAATTTTATACCCAACAGTACAGTATAACATCAATTTATTTTGAAACATTAATCATAATCATCCACAGTATACCCATAAAATTAAGCTATAACTTTATTACTGTAATAAATAAAATATATATGAACCAAACTCTTATTTCCAAAAGTTTTATACAAAATTATGATTAAAATATCCTGATTAATAATCTCGATTAATCAATAACAATTTACTCTACCCCAAGTAAATTTTAACATATACATAAGTATATAATTTTCTTAACCCAATATTATACCAAACAGATACCAGAAAATCAACAAACATAAAAATTCTAACTAAAAATTTAAGTACCAAATTAATAGCTTCCCTAGAATTCTTAAAATTTTCATAGAGTTTTGTTCCCCAAAATTAAAATTTATACACAAAATTCAATTTAAAACAGACCTCTATAGAAGATTTCATAAAAGAGCTTACCTCCAGATGCAGATATTTCCTCCACACTGATACCAGGCTTCCAAGCACTTTTAAAGATGACACGCACACAGATTTTTGAAGATTTGAAGACACTAGTTTCGCTGATGAGGCACTAATTTCACCTCAGATCCGTATGTAGACAACTCAGATGGTACGCCGCATATCTTCATTCCACTGGATATATTAAGAAGCACAAACACGTATCACCAAATCTATAGTTGACTGTCCATACACTACACAGCTTTTGTCGATAAAGTTCTTTTACCAGTTCTCTGCTTGCTAGAACTCCGAGAAAAAACCACGACTCCAATTAGACTTCACGAATCCACAACTCTGCTTGTCCATTTTCCACTGGCTCATCATCTGTTTAATCAGGTTAACATAGATCCGTAATCTAATTTATTCTAGATTACATATCCCATTTGCTGCCACCAATTAATTATATATACTATTGCTGTGGTAGCGTGAGACGTTGTATATATAATTAATAAATTCCATTTATCGTTTGAAACGAAAAAACTTTATTTTAAATTAACACATTAAAAAAAAACAAAAGTAAAAATGAAAAATTATGATAATTCATATTCATGCTGTGAAATTACAATTTCAGAAAATCCTAAGATTCTGAAGTCTGCTCAAAGACAAGCTCACTCTAGCTTGTTTCACCACCAACTGCCGTCAGCAATTTCACTTCCCAGGGGCTTTCCTTGCATTCCAGAAATTTCCCAGAAAACATTGCATTTCGTAGGGGCCCAGTTCTTTGTATCCACAAGAACAATACTTTTCAATTCTTATCTACTCATTCAGATAACATACCATTCAATACAAAGCATGTATTGCAGCTTTGCTTATCTCAAAGTGAAAATGAAATTCACACAATTGATAGAATTTTTGTCAATAGAGATCAATCTGTCAGATTATTTTCATTCCAGAGAGATTATCCTTTTTCCACAAATAAGGGAGGAGTTGAAACATGTCAACTCATCACAAAGGTTAAACTATTTTGCCTATTTATATCTAAGCATTTTTTTTTTAAATCTCTCAAATGTATAAATAAAACCATGTTGTTAAAATATGTCACCAAACATTTTTTAACAAACATGGTGATTCATTATGTAATGGATAAGTATTTGCTAACGATTCTGGAACCGCGCCACACCTTGACTTTATTAAGGTTTAACGGGATACAAAATTATACACTGATATTCAGAAATTAAGGGCAGTGACCTGACACTTTCAATTTCAGACGTTTTGTCGAACATCTACGGAAATTCGTGAGGAAATGCCCTTGAACTTTGCGGCTGTAAAGAACATGTTTGACTTCATGTATTTCAGTGAAGATTTAGTCCCGAGGACAATTAGGGGGTAATAATAAATTTAATAATAAAATAATATTTGCGTTTCCCCAAGAAACAGAAAATGCTCAAAATGATCCGTCGCTGTAGCAAATCCAAATGACTATGTAGGTCTTGTTTAAAGTTTTTGTGCATTTGCTTAAGAATAGCAAGCATATTCTTGAAGATGTTAACGTTTCTGTGAAAAAATCATTTTTATTTTTTCTAGTATGCAGATATATATATATATATACAGTGTGATTCATAAATATCGAAACAATAGGCTATCTCCTTAAATATTCCCCCTAGGCACATACTTCCAATTGCAAAGTTTCATAAAAAAAAGGTGCAAAATTTGATGACATAAGTTGCAATTCCATGGGGGGTCTATTTTAGAAAATACAAAAATTAAATTTTTATACGGCCCCCGTAGAATAAAATTTCCAATTAGAAAATTTTTTCTTATCCATTCCTGAATTAAACAAAAAAAATTCCATCTTGATATCTGCAAAACTCAGAGAGATATGTTCGTTTTAATAATTCATGAAGTTTCAAGGGATCAGACACAAATTGAAATTCGTGTAATTCAAGAAACAATGTTACTGTAAGGTGTCCGAGAAACATTTATTTATTTTTTATTTATTTATAGAGTTAGCATTTTGATTTTTTTTTTTTTTTTTTAACCATATAATTTGTAAACAGAATCACATCATAAGACTTCTTACAAAATTTAAAAATAAATATTTTTCTTTTTTTCAAAAAATTCAGAGTAGTTTAAAATTGTTATAATTCGAAATATTATTTGTCGAATTGAATTTTTTTCTTTTAATTAAACAGAAACATATAAGTTTTAATTTTGATTCAGCATTTTACTAAATATTAATTTTAAAAAATTAAAAAAATTAAAAAAAATTAAAATAGCAATTTAAAAAAAGATGCAACTTATTTTAAACAAATCAGATTTTGAAAAGTAAATATTTTTTTCAAATTTGCCGAATTAAAATATAAGTAAAATATTAGAAAATGATATATTCTGAGTTTGAACCATTTAGCTTTAACGGTTATTGACTTATATCAATTTAAAGATGAGAAATGTTGAAAAAAAAAAAAACCCTATGATGCAGATAAATGCATTTGAAGTTTTAAAGAAAGATTGGCTCCTAATAGAACGTTTAAATGCTTTTTAAAAGTTTCCAGGTTAGTAAATACCACCGTCCTGTAAGCTTGAATATCTGCTTTAGTTTATTTTCTCCCATACTCACCTTCATTCTTTACTGTTTAAATGTGTCAGTTGATTTGAACAAGACTTTTCTAATATGTCGATTTCGATTTTTTTCATTGTTTTAGCCCTGACAACTTCATATTTTTCCCTTTTAAAGTGCAATTACACGAAACCAGGGGTCGGAAAAACTATTTTTTTACTGTAGCAAAAACTACAACTACAACTACTTTATCGAAAATGCTGTTAACTAAAACTACATCTACTTGTTTTAAAAAGTAGCGACCACAAACTACTTTTCAAAAGTAGTCACTATTTTGCTACTTCCAGACTTTGTTAAAGGGTTCAATTTAAATTAGAAATTGAAGAATGTTATATCGCGTCTGCCAGGATATAATTAAATAAATGCGACATAACCGAGGGGATTAAAAAATTAAGAAAGATAGCATACAAGAAAATGTTTTGTATTTGTCTCCAAGATGTTAGTTTATACACACGTTAGAAATTGCGTCGCAAAATTAAGATAGATATTACAATCTACAAAATCATGGAGAGACAACTCTAAATGCAAACAACAAACTAATCTGTAAATAAAGAAATTCCGAATAATAAGAAACGTAGCATTAAAACAGGAAGACTTACTAATGAGTAAATAGACAAATGTTGCCAGCAAGAAAATTAATTCTTTTGGTGGGTTAGTACTTGATTCTAGAAGCAAGTGTCAGTGGTAAAAATCTATGACTTCATGCGTTGCGTTGTTATACACTGTAGTTGAGATTCTCAAATTGTTCAGCAGAATAAATTTTTCACAAAAGAATCAAGTTTCGGTCACGTGATTTACAGAATACTACATTTTTCCCCTTAAGTAGCGTTAAAAGTAGCGTCGGTTCTCGCTACAAACTACTGATTTTTTGTATCGTGCTACTCGCTACATTACATTGTTCAAAAAGCAGCGCGGTACACTACAAACTACTGTAAAAAGTAGCGACTACTGTAGTTTCGCTACTTGTAGCGCGCTACTGCCGACCCCTGCACGAAGCATACAAGTTGCCTCTAATTAAGAGCGACTCACTGTTAAAACCATTTTCATGGGCGATGCATTTAATTTAATTTAATTCATTATCTAGACAGATGATTGATGATTATTTATACTCTCAGACTATTACATTCGAATAAAGATTTATTTTTGAAAAACAATGTTGTTTGGAATAAATGAAAAATAGGTTTAAAAACATCATAACTTTTGAAACTGTATAACAAAAAGTAGATTTTTGAAAATATATTTTTGTGTAATTTATTAAAATATATTTCCAGTGATTGCGTTAAAAGAAGTTTCATTATCGCTATTACTATTTTTACAAAACTTATTGCCTGCCCGACACGTCCTAAGAACAATAAAGATACGGGCCGGCATGGCCCAGCCAGCGGGCCGTGCCAGTTATGGGCCTGGCGCCAAGCTCGGGCTCAGGAAGACCTCTAGCATATTTCTCAAACAAGTTTAACGCAAAAATCTATGTGCTTTTGTTTTATATCTAAACGTTAAGACATTGCCTTAGATCGACTTTTAATAATGTGTAAATTTATGGTCGATCCCTAACTTGCATTTCAAATGAACTGATATCGTGTCGCTCAGAGGTATGCATAAGTGGTGTAAGTCACGAATTTTGGAATTTAATATCTCTGTGAATTTTGCAGATATCAAGATGGAATTTTTTTTGTTTAATTCAAGAATGGATAAGGAAAAATTTTCTAATTGGAAATTTTATCCTACGGGGACCGTATAAAAAATTAATTTTTGTATTTTCTGAAATAGACCCCCCATGGAGTTGCAACTTATCTCATCAAATTTTGCACCTTTTTTTTTATGAAACTTTGCAATTGGAAGTATGTGCCTAGGGGCAATATTTAAGGAGGTAGCCTATTTTTTCGATATTTATGAATCACACTGTATATTTAGCCGAATTTAACACCGCTTTCTAAAAATTTGACAAAGAACAGTAAAAATAGTATACTGCAATTAAAATATTAATATACTGAATAGTTGATGAGACATGGGTATTTGTATGAAATAAATTTTAACTGCGCATGCGCGTACTGCAGCAAAGATTTTTTTGTCATGATTTGGTAGTCAATACTATACAGCAACTCATATAAAAAGACCAGTCAAATATCATGAAAACTCATAAATATACAGGCAATACAGTGAGCTAATTGATAAATTAGGGAGGAAATCCCATATAATCCTTTGGGATAATATAATCCTACTTTATTCATAAACACTTTATATCTATAATAGTGCCTATATTATGGTTACAATACTGTTAAATTACGGTTATGAAACCGTTTTCTATAAAAACAGTTGAATAACCGGATACTTTTCAGTGAATTTTTTACAGTGTAGATTAAGACGTGTCTGTCTTTTAATTCAGTGTATTTGAAGTAATATTGAATTGGCCATGGCTTTTTAACTTCTCAGCAGTGAATCACTTTTATCTCTTTCCTTCATTTTTTATTCTCTTTCTCATGTCCATTAGTGATATAGTGAGAAAATAAAGACATCATTAACTACAGCTTCAGAAACAAAACAAATTTGGTCCATGAAAGTTAAGATTCTCGTGTATCTTTTTTCTCCATTTCGAAACAATAGATTTTATATGTTTGGACTTGTAATATTGCTCAGCTCATATGGGGATAGTGATATTTAGCTAATCCTCGTCCGTTATGGGTCATGACCTACCTCTGTACGACAGTTCCCTCAGCAGCAGCGGATGTGGCAGGGAAAGACAATGGCCAGAAAAGACATGATAATATCTCTCTCCGAGTGATCATTCGGTCTCTAAAGTAACATCTGTGATCCATCTCCTCCATTCACACGCATGTAAAGAATTAAATCGGCGCTTTCACTTTGTCGAATGGAATCTAGCATCATCTCCTTTGTCTTATAAATGTAAGAAACAGTTAAATTACTGTTACATCCACTTGAGTGATAATGTTTCTCTGAATAATATTAGTTGATGTCTGATAGATTTTCTGGAGAAAGGATAAAAACAAAAAATGAATCTATTGCCACAGTTGCGTCTAGTTAAATACTTTTCTTTGGCTTTGAAGTATTTGACTTTTAGAGGGTCCTATTTTTTGAACTTTTTATTGAACTCAACGCTTCCATGATTAGTTTTGGGGGTTCATTCGTTAAGTATAAAGGAGGATACGGGGGGGGGGGGGTAATCCTCCTTAATTTATATAAATGAGTTTTTCTTGCAGAATTATCCGATTTTCTTCAAATTTTGTATACATGTTAATTGTAAGAAGGCGCTTCTCTGATTAGCTATGGGAGTTCATAGGTTAATTATAAAGGGGGGGGGGGACGCGGGGCTGACCCCCCTTTATATTTTGTCGATTTGTTTATTTTTCAAGGGGGGCTTATTTCAAATTCCTTGAAATAAGAGTATAATATACAATTAGTGTGAATAGCCTGTGAGCTCAATGCCCTCTGTTTAACTGGGCTGTTTTCTTTTTATTGATAGGCTAGAATTATAAAAAGTATGTTCACAGGTATATTTCCTGTGACAATATAACCTTTTAATACGTTTAGAATTTAATTATATATTAATAAATTAATTTTAAGGCATTTTTCCGTTAGCCCGCCATAGCTTCCGCCGATGTTCCTGAAGATCACATGACTGAATTAAAAAAAAAAAAAAAAAAAAGAAAGATTTTTTCTGAATATTAACTTTAATGTATCTTTTGGCGCAAAAATTTATATAAGATGCTAGCTTATTTTGGAGGAAATGCGGAAATATTACCACTAGTTTAGAATAATATTCATTCTTGAAATATCTTAGTAAGACTGTAGTCCAGTAAATTTAGACCAAAAAAAGCTTCTGCCTGGAAAGTTTTGGAGAAGTTTTTTTTCTTTCTTCCTTTATGTTTTTGGGGTGCTGAACACGAATTTCAACTTTGCCACCTCGTAGCTGGTCTGCTTAAAAAATTATAAGCGAAAAACCACGAAAAAATCAGAGTTTTTTCGGTTTTTCCCCTGTATTCCAGAAAGGGTTACATTTTTTGAAAAACTTATCGCACCAAATTAAACTAGAGAACATTTCCTACATTTTTCATATACAATGTTTGTTTCTAAGATGAATAGTTTTGGCATACGAGTAAAAGGAATTTTAGCGATACAATTGAAATTCCATCATCGGAGGGCGAAAACGCGATCCAGTCGCTATGCATCCATTTTAATCACCAATTTGAAGCTGTTTAGTTATTTCTGGTTGCATTTCGAATATGTTTACATTTTCTTACCAAGTTTTAAACCTTTTATAGCACTAAGAAAATTAATTGAAATCAGATGTTTAGGAAAGATATAAAAACACAATCACTCTGCATAGATAAGAGAGCCATTTTTTATTTTTCTGGTAATCTGATTTAAGTACAATTATAAGTATTGTAAGTTTAATATAATAATAACATATGTGGAAGATTATAAATAGGAAAAAAGAGGAATGTAGTGTTGTAGGCAAAAACGCTGAATGTAATGGTTTTGTGAATACAAAACGGGTGGGAGGGTGTCCTTGAAACCCCAGAAAACATTACTGAAGTGAGCACTAAGTTTGTTGAGCGTGATAGACGATCTCGCAAAACGGTATCTAATGAGGTTGTTTTTAATGAGACTATGGTACCAACGGTTTCTCAAGGAAAATTTCTCGCAAACGATAAGAAAAAAAACGTTTAATAGCCCTGCTGATGTGTAGATTTGGCTCTGAAAATATGGCTTGTAAGCAGGCAAAAGAAGATGCCGACACACTCATTATCGGTTCTGCATCAATTTGTCGCGCACAGTTCATCACGGAACAATTTATCGCGGAGACAACTCATCGCAACGTCAATTTGTCGTGGCGTCAATTCGTCATGGTGTCAATTCGTCGCAACGAAAATGTATTTGAAGGCTAAGATGATAAAAGTAAAACTAATTTAGTAAAATTATTTAATGATGTAAATTGTTAGTTATAGTTCTCTATATATAAGAAACAAATTATCATTAAATAATTTTACTACATTATCTTTAATTTTATCATCATAGCCTTCAAAAACATTTTCGTTGCGACGAATTGACACCACGACGAATTGACGCTGCGATGAGTTGTCGCAGCAATGAATTGCTCCACGATGAATTGTGCGCGACGAATTGACGCGACAGCCTCATTATCAACATTGCTCTCAAGTTGGCACCTACCCATGAGAACGTGATAATCATTGCTGAAGATGTAGACCTTCTGGTAATTTTAATTGGACTTTGCAATTTTCCCAATGTTTAATTCTTGAAACCAGGAAAAGGGAAAAGTCCCCAGAAGATCTATTCACCTTTTTGTGCAGTAGACAAATTAATTGCCAAACACATCTTATCTATACATGCCATGAGTGGATGCGATACCACTTCTGCATTGTACAGTCAAGGAAAAACAAAATACCTTCAAATTTTGAAGAAATTTTCCGATCTGCAACATGGGGTAGATATATTTAAAAACCCTAGTGGTGTAGCCTATGATGTTATTAAAGCTGGGCTGTTGTTTCTGGTACGGATTCAGAGGGAAAGCAACATCTTCCCTAAACAGCCTGGGGTACAGGTGCTGCATAAAATCTGCTTTAAAGTATGCAAATATAGCATCGTTCCCTGCAACAGAAGATGCAGCTTGATGTCAATGTCTGCGATTTTACCACCAAGTACAGTTATGGCTAGGTAACTGGAAAAATGCTAAGGAATGGGGCTGGAATAAAACCAAGAGAGGCGTCATACCCATAAAAAATGTCAAATCTCCCGCACCAGAAACTGTTCTGTGAAAAATATCCTGCAAATGCAAAACAAACTGTAGTGGAATGTGTGGCTGTAAGAAAGCAAGTTTGTTTTGTTCGCTCCTCTGCCTGAATTGCGATGGCCATTGTGACAATGTCAGCTCCTTCATCGCCGAAGATGACTTGGAAACAGAAGTTGACGACCCAATACAGGATATTTTAAGTCAAGTGGAGATACAACCTGAGCCATCAAGTGATGCTGATGAAGAAGAAGATACCGATGAACTTCTTGTTGAAGAATATCAACCAGGTCCTTCAAAGTGACTAAAACGACATTAATTGGAAAACAACACTACATTCCTTTTTTTTCCTGTTTATAATCTTCCACATATGTTATTATTATATTAAACTTACAATACTTATAATTGTACTTAAATCAGATTACCAGAAAAATAAAAATTGGTTCTCTCATCTATGCAGAGTGATTGTGTTTTTATATTTTACCTAATCATCTGATTTCAATTTATTTTCTTAGTGCTATAAAAGGTTTAAAACTTGGTAAGAAAATGTAAACATATTCGAAATGCAACCAAAAATAACTAAACAGCTTCAAATTGGTGATTAAAATGGATGTATAGCGATTGGATCGCGTTTTCGTCCTCCGATGATGGAATTTCAATTATATCGCTAAAATTCCTTTTACTCGTATGCCAAAACTATTCATCTTAGAAACAAACATTGTATATGAAAAATGTAGGAAATGTTCTGTAGTTTAATTTGGAGTGATAAGTTTTTCAAAAAAATTTAACCCTTTCCGGAATACAGGGTAAAAACCGAAAAAACTCCGATTTTTTCATGGTTTTTTGCTTATAATTTTTTAAGCAGACCAGATACGAGGTGCAAAGTTTAAATTCGTGTTCAGCACCCCCAAAAACATAAAAGAAGAAAGAAAAAAAAACTTCTCTAAAAATTTCCAGGCAGAAGCCTAGATTGACTGGACTACTGGTTAAAATTACATATTATTTGATTTCGGCAGGCGTCGTACATTTTCCGAGTGCTCTGCTTGAACTTCTTTTTTACTAAAAGCAATGCATATTATTACTTTCTTCTATCTTTACAAGAAGAAAGTATTGGATTCATGAAAAATATCGACTTCAGGTTTTTGACGGATTTCTACGTTTTAGAAGGTCCTGAACACGATTGGACTGTTTTTAGAAAATGTCTGTCTGTTTGTGTGTGTGTCTGTGTGTGACAAAATTTTGTGGGTGCTGTATCTCAAGAACACATGCACGGAATTTAATAAAACTTTAAATTCAGTTAGACCTTGATACAAATGGGTGCTGATTCCTTTTTGGTGTAAATCACCCGACAGGTGGTGCTGCTGTGCCGCATTTTTCACGAATTCTGTAATAGCTCTAACTCAAGAACTAATGCACGGATTTTCATCAAACTTCAGATTCAGTTATAGATGTTGACATAAGTTGTTGCTGATTAAGTTTTGGTGTAAATGGCCTAACAGGTGGCCCTGCTATGCTGCATTTTTCAAGATTTTTACGATTGTTGCGATTTTCATCAAACTTCTTATTCTGTTAGACCTTGACATAAGTTGGTGCTGATTAGGTTTTGGTATAAATCATATAACAGGTGGAGCTGCTGTGCTGCATTTTTGGATTTTAAAATGCATAATTAAAAATAATTATGCTTTTTGAAGTATAAACATGTATGAGATAGAAGAATGTTTTGGGATTGGCACATCCGACTAGTTAGAAATTATAACTAGATAAACTCATTTTAACTGGCAAAAAATAATTTTGTTGGTAAAATTATTATTATTATTATTTTTTAATTTTCAACTATTATACATTTTTTCTTCTACTTCTATTTACAATATTAAGCACTGATTATTTATTGTTATTATGTTTATAAGAGTTTACTCTATAGATTTAAGGATAGATCTTGCAATTAATTAATTCGATTTTGAGAAAAAAATATAAAACGTATATCCGTACGGAATAAAATAAAATAAAATAAAATAAAACATGGATTTTGTTACTTTTGTTACATTTTTAATTTTAGTTTTTTTTCTTTTCATTATATTTCAAAATCCATCCTTAATTTTATTAAGTAGATCATGTCAAATATATGTAAAATAATAATAATAATTGAGACATTTGAAAAATAACTGTTTAAGTTTTAGCATTTGTTTTAGCACTGTTTAAATACAAAAAGTTTTTTTTTTTTTTTTTTTTTTTTTTTTTTCAAGGATCAAACTGCGAAATTTTTTTAAAAATTTTATGCATAGAAAACATTATTAACAACTGTTGCATTTTTCTTAATACTAATTGAATATTTTTGCTTCTTATATACCGCCAAGTTACAGCTGTTACAGTTGTATTGGTGAACATTTTATGGTGTGAACAGTGTACACTGTAAAAAAAAATCTGTAGTACTACTAGAAAATCTCTAGGCAACTGGGATTCCATAAACTTTTCTAGTAACCAACACAGCTTCTTCTTAAGTAAGATTACTGCATTAAACTTAGTAAACAGCACATAGACTTCCTTAGTGAACCTACCAAGAAATCGTTTGTAGCCATTACAGGTGCTTTTTTAGTAATGTATACTAAGAAATGGTTAGTAGTATTACAGATACTTCTCTTGTATCTTCACTAAGAAATCGTTAGTAGTATTACAGACACTTCTCTTGTATCTTCACTAAAAATGGTTAGTAGTATTACAGATACTTTTCTTGTATCTTCACTAAAAAATGGTTAGTAGTATTACAGATACTTCTCTTGTATCTTCACTAAGAAATGATTAGTAGCCGTTACAGGTCCTTTTTTAGTTTGTTTACAAAGTAATTCATAGTAGTATTACAGATACTTTTCTTGTAGCTTCACTAAAAAATTGTTAGTAGGTGTTACAAGTGTTTTTTCAGTATGTATAGTAAGAAATGGTTAGTTATATTACAGATCTCTTGTATCTTTACTAAGAAAATATGTGTAACCACTGCAGGTGTTTTTCTTGTATGTTTACTAAGAGACTTTAGTAGAATTACAAAAACTTCTTTTGTATGTTCACTTTCACAATATTAGAACATTTATAAGAAAACATCTGTAACTCTACTAAGAAACTGTAGTAATGTTACAGGTACTTTTCCCATAATTTACACTACAGTTTTAAATGGGATAGAATTTTATCTTTCAAGAGGTGAATTAATACTAGTTAGGGCAGTTTAAGAATAAAAAATATTCAATAAATATTAAGCCAAATATTCTGCAACAATTTCTAAATGTCTTTCATAAAATTTTATGCTACAAAATTATAATATATATATAATTATATAGTAAAATATAATGTAATTAATTATAATATATATATAATATCAATTATAATTATAAACATAATTTTTTTTTATACCAAAAACAGAGGCATCCTTTAAATATAACTTCCACTTAAGTTTTTATTCCTGTTAATTTTTAATTTTAGAATATAAAGATCTAATTCTTTAGTAAGTGCATCTGTATTCAGTATACAAATATTTTAATGTTAATGTTAATAATTATATTTATACTAAATTATTTTTGTAGCATAAAATATTATAGAAAGACAAAGAAATACTTGGCTTACTATATTTCTTATTCTTTTAAACTGCTCTAAGTAGCATTCTCAATCTATCTGTTGAAAATTAAAATTCTATCCAATTTAAAACAAAAGTGTACATTCATCTAGATTACCTTAGTATTTCTTTAAGTGTAACTTGACACTTAAAAACATTACTAGTAGCGATTCGTTACAGATGATTTTCTAGTAATTGCTACAATATCTGTAATGATACTAAATATATTTTAGTAAAATTGCATACTTTTTTTTACAGTGTAGTGGGCTTGGCATTTAAAGGCCTGACAAAATAATAGAAAGTGTTATTACTACACTTATAATTGTCGGATAGTTTCAAAACTTCGCTCAAATATACTGGGGGTGCCAAAGTATAATTTTAGCCAAATAATAATAATAATAATAATAATAATAATGATGATACAGTAAAAACTGATCGAAGAAAGCAAATGCAAATGCAAAAAAAAAAAAGAAAAAAATATATAATTATAATATCTTTGAATTTCAAAAAACATATCAAGTTCTTGTAACATTCTAATTAAATCTCCTAAGATATATATACATATATATATATATATATATATATATATATATATATTCAAAAACATTTTAACTGCATTAGAGTGTGACATCATCTGTTTCGGAAAAAACATGGGATAAAGAAACATAAATTGAGCATTTGAATTTAAATTTGGCCTTTCTAATCATAAATATAAAATAAACCCGTGCACCAACTATGTCCCACTTGAACATTTCTTGTTTCTTTCTTTCTTTCTTTCTTTTCTTTATTTTTATTTTTTTATAATCATTGTTGTGGTATTTTATTTTTGTGGCAACACTAATTTGAGGAAAACCTTTCATTTAATTTATGAAAACAATACCGATTTAATTTTCAATTAATTGCAATTTTTAATCAAGATACTTTTGTTTCAATGAAATGTGAGTGTTCTGTGTCAGAAACCGCTTCAAAATCCTTTTATGTGGTACCTCATTTATCATTCTGCGTTTTTTATTTGCATGGAAAAAGAGATGTTGACAACATAAATAGTATATAAGATTATATTACAATTATAAAAAAAATATTTTGAAATTCAAATTAATAACTAGATTGAACAAGAAGTAGGGAATAAAACGAAAATTATCCTAATTGGTTTTCTGGCTTTTTTTCAAATTTGTTTTATAAAACCCGACTTTTGTAAACCAGAGTAATAAAGTCATAAAAAAAGAGACATTTCGAAAGAGAAAACAATATTTTACTTATTGAAATCTAATTATTAGTGACTAAAAATACAAATACATCTCATTTTACAATAGAAAAGTTTTCCTTTATTTTTAAAACTAAAATTACAAACTGATTTCGCATAATAATACCTATAGATAAATCATCAATATAATTAGCCAGCAAATCATTGATGATGAGATAATCTATTCTTTGCTTAGTATTTTCTAAATTGAAAGCACATCCTGAAATGATGTTTAAATGTTTTTATTTTATTTCATATTAATAATTGAAATCAACTTTTATCTTGGACAATAGCCTATAACAATTGAAAATGCAATCAGTTACTGTTCAAAACATGGTACTTATTAAAATAATAATAATAATAAAACGGTTATTAGTAGGCAATTATTCTGTTCAGGAGAATCTTTTTTATTTACCATCAACATAACTATGTGGAAAGAGAGTTATTACTCCTGAGGTTATTATTATTATTTTTAATTTCAAAATTTCGGATTAGAGATTCATGACAGGTATACGTAAATCAATCATTTATCGTAATCTTTCATACCGATAAAATTACTCGTAGAAATACATACATTCACGTCCAGGATTTCAGGAATATCTGAAATACCAAGTCACGATTGTTCTTAAATTCTGATAAACTTTCAATCATTTTATCTTTATCTTAATAATATACATAAATTCCCAGACAAACGTCCAAAACAAAAATACAAAGCTAATTTACACAAATATAATACACAGGGTGCCGGAAGAACGAAATTCAAGGAGTGGTAAAATTTAAAAACAGGTATACCTCGGGCCCGAAACCTAGATTTGGCGATTTTTTCAAAACAACGTCAAAACACAGTTTCTAAAATTAATTATTAAGCTGAAACTCCGAGGAAACCGCGGTTTTAAAGATGGCGATCGCTTTCAAAATGTTCTTGAACCCGCGTTTCAAAGATGGATAATATAAACATGAAACCCAGGGGACAGGGACAGGAGGGGGATGTCCCTCCCCTATCATCCCTCCTTTATTCGTGTCTATAATTTTTTGCGTGTGTAAATTTTATGATGTATGATTATTTTTTAAGCTAATCCGAATGAAATACAGATGTAAATGCTTAAAGTTATAAAAACAGAACACAAAAAGGCTTATAAAAACCTTTTAATATGATGATCGACATGTTTCGAACGCACAAACAATTATCAAGATCTACACGATAAACAAACTATTCTCGCAAAATTTTTAAAATAAACCTGACAAAAATAAAATAAAATAAAATAAAATAAAATAAACCGCGAGATCATATGCATAATAAAAGCAGGTACTTAAAAAAAGTCAACTGTAAAGGTAAAATTTTTTATTATTTTTTTAATTTAAAATTTTTTGGGAGAATAGTTTATTTATCGTGTAGATCTTGATAATAGCGCCATTTGTGCGTTCGAAACATGTCGATAATCACATTAAAAGGTTTTTATAAGCATTTTTGTGTTCTGTTTTTACATCACTTTAAGCATTTACATCTGTATTTTAATGATTTTATTATATGATTATGCAATCAGAATAATTCTATTTTTTTTTCTTTCATCTTTCTAAATAAATTATTGTAATTTCTTAAAATTTTTCCATCAAAGATTACTCTTCTATCAAAATCGACTATCTACAAATATATCGCTGTGGTTGTAAGAAGAAAAAAAAAAAAGGCATACGTGCTTTAGTTTTCAATATAGTCGAGGTCATAATAACAATATTTCAATAGTTTTAACCTCATATGCATCATAGCCCGATCAAAAATATTCAATTCGTATTATCCAAATAAAGATACGAATAAGATTGTTTATTTCATGGATTTTAAAACGACATTAAATATTTGAAAGTCTTCAGATAAGTATTATATAATGTCTTTGAATATTTTATTGAGTAAATAAAATTAATGATCTAAACTAACTTAAGCATAAGCTATTTTCAGTGGCAACAAGCCTTGAAAGAGTTCGACAGTGAGTGATTATTGGATATAAAGTATGAGCATTCGCAGTAATTTGAAGAAGAGAAATGATTTTAAAGAAAGGTTCAAAGAAATCAAAGAACAAAAACACAATAACCAGAAACATGGAGCGATTCTTTTAGAATGTTCTGTTTCTGTTCAGTTTCTTTAAATTTGGTTTTCTAAAAATATTGCTTTTAGAATTTTGAAGCTCTCTTCTATAGAATAAACATCGTATTATTTTATATGAGCAATCCACCTGTAATCTTTTGAATGACACAATAGTGATTAGCACAACCGGAGAGTTCTTGTAATGTAAATACAGAAGGTCGATTGCACTTTATGGAAACGATTTTCACATTTAATTTCTACGCATAAATTCCGTATTTTTCCCGACTTTTTTACTCTATATTGGAAAGTTTTGACCCTTGGCTAGTATTATTATTAAGTCCAGTGTAAAAAAAAAAAAAAAAAAAAAAAAAAAAATCCGGATAGCTTTTATATCTTGACACAAAAATATAGTAAATCCCATGAAAACGTAACCTGTCTACAAGCGTAAAAAGTCAATGGTCCCAACGGAAAAAGTACCATACAAATCTAACTGCTAATACAAAAACCTGTCTAAAACGGAATCATTCTCTGGTCACTTGATATTTGTCTTATTAGATTTTACTGTATTAAACAAACACTATAATCTGTGAAAACGGAATCGCTAGTGACCGAAAAAAAATCCATAGAGAGGTTTTCGATTGAGAAGTTATAATTAAAGTTTTTAAAAAAAGTTCTTTCGTAGTGACTCTGAATGTTTAACATATAAGACAGGATTTGTGATAGACCAGATTCCCATTTTGCTGGATTTACTGAACTAAGTTACAATAGAACCTGTAAAAACAGAATCGCCAGTGATTAAAAAAAATTCCTTTTTAGGCAGGTTTCCGTCTGAGCACGTATACACTGCCAAAAAAAAAAAAAAAAAAAAAAAAAAAAAAAAAAAAAAAAAAAACCTGTTGATTTTACAGTATAATACTAGCACCTCAGCTGCCGCTATTATACTATATACTACACCCAGTATTATACCGTCAAATTAACAGTAATAGACAGCAAAATAAGCAGTAATACGCGACCGCGCATGCGCGGTAGTATATAATAGGGTAATAGGTAACATGCGCGGTAGCGTATTACTGCTTATTTTGCTGTTTATTACTGCTAATTTTACGGTATAATACTGGCAGCTGGGATGCCAGTATTATACTGTAAAATCAACATTTTTTTTTTTTTTTTTTTTTTTTTTTTTTTGCAGTGTAGATTTATTTTGGCGAGACCGTAAAAAAAAAAAAAAAAAAAAAATCCGTTGCACACGTGTTGCTGTTTGACAGATTTATTGCATAAAGCTCCACTCGACGGAGATTAATGACTAGCACGATACTAAAAAAAAAAAAAAAAAAAAAAACTCAAAATAATTTGTACATCACGGATTTTTATAGAGTCTCGTGGGACAGTACCTACAAGCCTTAAAAATCGGGACATCCCGCATAAATCGCTACACTTGCAACACTATTTTTGATTATAACACTGTCTCGAAAATTTTCATCATAGTTCAATTTTCTTAGTACAGTTATATCAATTTTTTCTCACGTCCGTTGGGCAGCTCTCCGATGTTTGTAGGTGCGTTCGTAATTATATAAATACATAGCACCTTTAGTCGTCGTCTGGTCGTCCGTCCGCATGTAACAAAGCAAAAACTACCCAACCGAATGTTTGAAATTTAATAAATTGTTGCAGAATTTTGTCGAGTCATTTCAAATTTTATGAAAATCGAATCAAAATTTAGAAAAATATTAATAAAAGTTTTCTTCATTCTGTTAAATCCAATCATACGCAATTAATTCAATAAAAGTGCAAGTCATGTGACTGAGGAAAATGAATACGCTCTGACCACTTCTCTTTTGATATTGCCAGGTGGCTATTTTTATTAAAAATTATTTTTTCGAATAAAATTGTATAAAAGTTACATTTTTAGAAAAAACGTTCAAAAAAATTGTTTGTTTGAAAGATGAGTTACATTAAAAATGTATAGATTCTGAGATAACTTCAGTAGAAATTAGGTTGACAGCCCGATATCTAAATCCATTAAAGTAAATAAACAGAAAAGATTCGTTCATCGTGAGTCATAAAAATATTAAACCATGGAGGTAATCATTCGCAAAGCAAGACTCCATGGGGAATTTTGCAGCGCAGTCTGGTGTCAAAAAAAATTCACATCTGTAAACGTGGCATACGTAATAAGGAAAAAAAATCATGCATTTCACTCATAACAGACGATATAATTCATTTCACTGAAATAATAACAATGATTTTTTTTTACATTGTGAAACTCGTTATAGTACGAACGTGCTTCATTTGTCACGTTTAACGTACAATTTCCAACTTGTTTGAATGTGCCTTAGTGGTGTAATAACGCTCGAAACTCCCCGATCGCGAAATTACATGTTAACCTATGGGAAAATTTAAAAGCGTGATTACTCATTACCTAATTATAATTATCTAAATACGATTTAGACCGCATCAGAAAGTAGACGTCAGATGCCGACGATCTGCACTTTTAAAAATTGTCTCCTTAAAATTTAAGTATTTAAAAAATTCCTATAAACTTTGAAACTTCCACTTGATGAAACTTTATCATCTTCTTAAAAATACTTAAATTTTAGGGAGATAATTTTTAAAAATAGACATCGTCGGCATCTGACGTCTACTTTCTGATGCGGTGTAAATCGTATTTAGATAATTATAATTAGGTAATGAGTAATCGCGCTTCTAAGCTTGCCCATAGGTTAACATGGGATTTCGCGATCGGAGAGTTTCAGTGAAGCGTTCCTTTAAATCTCTATTAACCATTCTATATTCTTTAATTGCATCAACAAGAATTCATTATGTGGCATAAATTATGTGGATTGGACATTTTTCCTCAAATCAAATGCAGAAAAGTCCGTGGAGGAAGTGAATTTACAGGCATTTCTTCAAATGGGGCGCACTTTATTCCCGTTTGTGATTATTATTTTTCGCTAAATGTGCTAACAATTGATTTGGAAATGCGACTGGAGACCTTCCCCGCGTGTAAAGGTAAACTTTACTCATCATAAGAGACGGTAGTCTCTTGAGTGACGCAGCGAAAAACCGAAAACCGTAAGCCCAAAACCGAAGATTCCGTCACTCTCATATATACAGCTAGCAGGACATCAAAGGAAAATCGAAACGCCGACATTTAATATCTCAGTAAATATGAGGCATACCGTTTCGATTTTTTCACATTAGTCTTATATCTATGGCCTAACTCTATCCTGAAGTTTATAGATTTCTACATGCAGTAGATTTTGAGATCTGGAAACCAATTTTTAAGCGAAAATGGAAAATGTAATGGTGTAATGGGCACAGAGGTGTTATCTCGAAAATGGATCGAACGATTTTTTTAAAATTAATATATTATATTAATCGCTTTTAGATGAAGAGAGTAAGATTTTGAGCTAACGTAGGAAAACTCTTGTTTTTTATATAATCCAGCTTCAAAATCGGACTCTTTTCTTATGCTTTTTCTGGTAGACTAACATTAAAGATTTTCGGCCTTTTCACCCTTTTTTATTCCTGCGCGGTCAGGATGTTCATGGGTATCACGGTTATAGTTAAAGGCGATTTCGCAATCATATGTGGCTGAAGAACTATTTAGATTTTTTTTTTTTTTTTTTAATATGAAAACAGTTTATTATACATTCCAAAATATGTATTAAATTAAATTATGGTTAAATTTTTTTTCTTTCTTGTTCGGATGCAAATAATTCATATTTTTAATCTGCATTTGGTAGAAAAATGAATTATCTTTAATTTTAAAAACGAGAAATTCGTAATTACATGTATAAAATTAGATTGTATTTATTATTGGTATTTATGATTTCAAAATTTTTAATAAGAAATTGTTTTTTTGCTAGTATACAGTGGGCAAAGTCTCTAGCCATGCCAACCAACCAATCGGTTGATTATCTGACTGATAGTTTAGCCACAGTAGTTTAGCTTTAGCTTAGCTGTTATTACTTATTATTAGTTTGTCTTTGGCTTGGCTCTTATTTATTAGTTTGTCTCGACAGCTAAAATTTCACATTTTATAATTTTTATATCAATACTTCAGGTAAGAATGCTTTTTAACTTGATTATTTCCTGTATTTATAATAATTTTTTGTTACTAACATTCTTATGTTTTAATGCGTGCAAAATTTAAGATTGGCGAAAAAGCTGTGTGAAACTGCTAATCTATTTTATTAATATAGTATTATTGATCAATAATACCGCACAGATGTCATATATATACGCACCACATTGGTGCGATTTTTTTCCTCCGCCGGCGAAAACTTTTTTTTAATATTAGTTACAAATAGCATGCAATAATAGCACGTGGATTTTTTTTATTTCAATATAAAAATAAAATAGCGTAACTAATGAAATAGTTTCTATTATTAAAAAAATAAATAAAATAAATAATTGATAGTTTGATGTAAATAAATATTGATATACATAAAAAAAATATCAGTTTATTTGTTTGTTTTATTAAGAATAAAGTTTACATATTTATATTATGCTCTGTCAAGGGTCGATCCAGGTAAAATTTGGGGAAAAATCAATTTAATAAAACGGACCTCTTCACAAAAATCAATTTGATAAAATGGGCCTCTCCACAAAATTCTTTTTACTAAAATAGTTCCTTTCACAAAATTCTATTCCATAAAAACTTACTATTTATTAAATATTTATTATTTTGTGATGTTTTAAAATGTGTAATTTGTAAACAAACAAGTTCACTTGAGAGGAAAATTTCAGCAAAGTGATTGTAAATGTAAAAAGTTTTTGTTAATAAGTACTTTGTTCTAATTTGAGTAACTGAATTTCAACTTTTGTTACAAAATGTTATTTTTCACTAAAATATAATAAATTTCACAAAAGTAACCTTTACTTTTCACAAAATGGGCCCCAAGAAAAATAACTGAACAGATGTGTTACACTCACGCTAAAATTTAAACAAAAGATTGGCGACTGTTTGGATGGCACGATTTCCAAGACTGCGCCAAGCTACTAAATACAAGCTTAATAGCCAGGTTACCATAAAAGAAAAAACAGTCCCCAAAGTTTGGAGACTTTTTTCTTTTTTTTAACCGATTAATTTTTTTTTTTTTAGCGTGAGTGTAAAGCATGCATCGACCCTTGGCTGTCCTCTTAAAAAAAAAATAATAAACGCAGTTAAATAAATGTTTCCTAAAAAAACCCACCCTATTACTACATAAAATATTTTACTAAAGTTTGTTTTTTTCTGTTTTTCCGCACCATTTCCAATAATAAAAACAGTTAAAAATACCTAAGGAGTGCTTATTTAGTTTTAAAACAAATTAACAATTGCAGAATTCTGACAAAACAGAGCTTCATTTTTACAGATTTTGTTATATAAGAATTTTAGAATGACCTACATAAATTATTTTTTATGCTAAACCATTAATATGTACTAAAATGTTCCATTTTCAATACAAAATTCAGTACAATCATCATTAAATATATCACTTGCAATAAGCCTGTATTATGCATTGAAATGTATTTATTTCAATAAATTTATTTATCTTTTGTGCCATGCTGTCGAAAATTCAAAGAAAAATTTATGTAAATGGTTTTTTTTGCATCATACTATCCATTTGCATACATTTCACTTAGTTTGGATACTATGATGCAAAATAAACCTTTACATAAATTTTTCTTTCAATTTTCGACAGCATGGCACAAAAGATAAAACAATTTATTGAAATAAAGAACCTTTTAGTAGCTTTTTCGCCAATCTTAAATTTTGCACCCATTAAAACATAAGAATGTTAGTAACAAAAAATTATTATAAATACAGGAAATAATCAAGTTAAAAAGCATTCTTACCTGAAGTATTGCAATAAAAATTATGAAATGTGAAATATAAAAATTTAGCAGTCAAGACAAACTAATAAGAGGCAAGCCAAAGCTAAACTATATGAATAAGTGATATAAGCATAAGCAGATCCATAAGCAACCGATTGGTTGGTTGGCATGGCTAGAGACTTTGCCCACTGTATACTAGCAAAAAAACAATTTCTTATTAAAGATTTTGAAATCATAAATACCAATAATAAATACCAATCGAATTTTATACATGTAATTACGAATTTCTCGTTTTTAATTATTAAAGATAATTCATTTTTCGACCAAATGCAGATTAAAAATATGAATTGTTTGCATCCGAACAAGAAAGAAAATAAGGAGACTCATAAGGTTAGACCCCTTGACTCATATTACCTTTATTTTTAACCTCATCGACAAAATTAATACTTTTTATGTACCGGATTGACAATACATTTTTTTATCGCCCGATAGACAAAATTCTTGATTTTTATGCACCCGTTTGATGAAATTTGGGTTTTTTACGTGCAAACTTAACGAAATTAATGTTTTTTCATGCCCGATCAATGAATTTTTTTTTTATGCAAGCGTTTGATGAAATTTGCGTTTTTCATTTGCTAATAAATGAAATTCATAATTTTTACCGGCCTGTTTGATGAAATTTATAATATTTTCTCCCCCTATCGAGAAAATTCATGTTTTTTCTGTGCCGATCGATGAAATTCATGATTTTTGCACATTGATCTACGAAATTCCTGATTTTTATGCTGCAAAATGACGAAATTTGCAATTTTTTCAGACTAATTGGTATCTAATGCAGTTTAATTCATTCGACTCGACAATTTTTATGCACCTCATCGACAAAATTCATACTTTTCACGGGCCGGATTGACAAAAAAAATTTTATCACCCGATTGCCAAAATTCTTAATTTTTATGCACCCGTTTGAAAAAGTTTGTGATATTTACGTGCAAACTTTACGGAATTAATGATTTTTTCATACCCGATCAAAGAATTTTTTTATTTTCATGCGACCGTTTGATGAAATTTGCGATTTTCATGTGCTTATAAATGAAATTCATGATTTTTACCTGCTTGTTCGACGAAATTTATGATCTTTTCTCCCCCTATCGAGAAAATTCATGTTTTTTCTGTGCTGATCGATGAAATTCATGATTTTTGCACATTGATCAACAAAATTCCTGATTTTTATGCTGCAAAATAATGAAATTTGCAATTTTTTCAGAGACTAATTGGTATCTAATGCAGTTTAATTCATTCGACTCGACAATTTTTACGCGCTTCATCGACAAAATTCATACTTTTTACGTGCCGGATTGACAAAAAAATTTTTCATCACCCGATTGCCAAAATTCTTGATTTTTATGCACCCATTTGATGAAAGTGATTTTTACGTGCAAACTTGACGAAATTAATGTTTTTTCATGCGCTAATAAATGAAATTAATGATTTTTACCCGTCTGTTTGACGAAATTTATAATCTTTTCTCCCCCTATCAAGAAAATTCATGTTTTTTCTGTGCCGATCGATGAAATTCATGATTTTTGCACATTGATCAACAAAATTCATGATTTTTATGCTGCAAAATAATGAAATTTGCAATTTTTTCAGAGACTAATTGGTATCTAATGCAGTTTAATTCATTCGACTTGACAATTTTTACACACCTCATCGACAAAAGTCATACTTTTTACGGGCCGGATTGACAAAAAATTTTTTTGTCACTCGATTTCCAAAATTCTTGATTTTTATGCACCCGTTTGATGAAATTTGTGATTTTTACGTGCAAACTTCATGAAATTAATGACTTTTTCATACCCGATCATAGAATTTTTGGATTTTCATAACGACCGTTTGATGAATTTTGCGATTTTCATGTGCTAATAAATGAAATTCATGATTTTTACCCGCCTGTTCGACGAAATTTATAATCTTTTAACCCCCTATAGAGAAAATTCATGTTTTTTTTGTGCCGATCGATGAAATTCATGATTTTTGCACATTGATCAACGAAATTCCTGATTTTTATGCTGCAAAATAATGAAATTTGCAATTTTTTCAGAGACTAATTGGTATCTAATGCAGTTTAATTCATTCGACTCGACAATTTTTACGCACCTCATCGACAAAATTCATACTTTTTACGGGCCGGATTGACAAAAAAAATTTTTATCACCCGATTGCCAAAATTCTTGATTTTTATGCTACCGTTTGATGAAATTTGTGATTTTTATGCTACCGTTTGATGAAATTTGTGATTTTTACGTGCAAACTTGACGAAATTAATGTTTTTTCATGCCCGATCAACGAATTTTTTAATTTTTATGCGAGTGTTTGATGAAATTTGTGTTTTTCATGCGCTAATAAATGAAATTCATGATTTTTATCCGCCTGTTCGACGAAATTTATGATCTTTTCTCCCCCTATCGACAAAATACATGTTTTTTCTGTGCCGATCGATGAAATTCATGATTTTTACGCTGCCAAATGACAAAATTTGCAATTTTTTCCGAGATTAATTGGTATCTAATACAGTTTAATTTATTCGACTCGACATCGACAGGATATATTGATTTTAGTTTCAAAATTCACCACCAGGGGCCGCTTTCCTCTCTCGGGTTCTATGTGCCCAATCACCAAGCAGTATGGATTATTCGACTTGAAATCCACAGCCTCAAAGATTTCAGCTATGTCTGCATAGTACAGAGTGCGCCCCCTGATGGTGGAAGATGAAACTAACGGATTTTGCAGCTAACTCGAGTTCTATGGGTCCGATCACAATGCAGTTTGGTTCGACTCAGCATCGACAGGATATATAGATTTTAATTCCAAGTTTCACTACCAGGGGGCGCTTTCCTATTTCGGGTTCTATGGACCCGATCACGACGAGGTATGGCTCATTCGACTCCAAATGGATAGCCTCAAAGATTTCAGCTATGTTTGTATAGAACAGAGTGCGCCCCCTGATGGTGGAAGATGGAACTAACGGATTTTGTAGCTAACTCGAGTTCTATGGGTCCCATCACAATGTAGTTTGATTCATCGACAGAATTTATCGATTTTAGTTCCAAAATTCACCACCAGTGGGCGCTTTCCTTTCTTGGGTACTATGGGCCCAATCACGACGAGGTATGGCTCATTCGACTCTAAATCGACAGCCTCAAAGATTTCAGCTATGTTTGTATAGAACAGAGTGCGTCCCCTGGTGGTGGAAGATGGAACTAACGATTTTTGTAGCTATGGGTCCCATCACAATGCAGTTTAATTTATTCAACTCGTCATCGACAGGATATATCGATTTTAATTCCAAATTTCACCACCAGGGGGCGCTTTCCTATCTCGGATTCTATGGGCCCGATCACGACGAGGTATGTCTTATTCGACTCGAAATCGACAGCCTCAAACATTTGAGCTATGTTTGTATAGAACAGAGTGCGCCCTCTAGTGGTGGAAGGTGGAACTAACAGATTTTGTAGCTAACTCTATTTCTATAGGTCCCATCACAATGTAGTTTGATTCATCGACAGGATATATCGATTTTAGTTCCAAGTTTCAACACCAGGGGGCGCTTTCCTATCGGGTTCTATGGGACCGATTACGACGAGGTATGGCTCATTCGACTCCAAATCGACAGCCTCAAAGATTTCAGCTATGTTTGTATAGAACAGAGTGCGCCCCCTGGCGGTGGAAGATGGAACTAACGGATTTTGTAGCTATGTGCCCCATCACAATACAGTTTAATTTATTCGACTCGGCATTGACAGGATATATCGATTTTAATTTCAAATTTCACCACCAGGGGACGCTTTCCTATCTCGGATTCTATGGGCCCGATCACGACGAGGTATGGCTTATTCGACTTGAAATCGACAGCCTCAAACATTCAAACATTTGAGCTATGTTTGTATAGAACAGAGTGCGCCCTCTAGTGGTGGAAGGTGGAACTAACAGATTTTGTAGCTGACTCTATTTCTATAGGTCCCATCACAATGTAGTTTGATTCATCGACTCGACATCGACAGGATATATCGATTTTAGTTCCAAGTTTCACCACCAGGGGCGCTTTCCTATCGGGTTCTATGGGACCGATCACGACGAGGTATGGCTCATTCGACTCCAAATCGACAGCCTCAAAGATTTCAGCTATGTTTGTATAGAACAGAGTGCCCCCCCTGGCGGCGGGAGATGGAACAATCGGGTTTTGCCATGCATTTTCATACTTCTAATTGTGTTACTCTCTCGCTGTATAATTTAAAAGTTGAGTCTTGGATTCCTCTCCCTGGGCCACCACCCTCATATTTTTATTGGGGTCCAAGGGGTCTTTTTTAGCATTTCTTTAAAATTTTATTCTAATGATCAATTTATACCCTATGCTTAATTTTGACTAATTGACATTTTCATCAATAACCTTAAAAAAGTAATGATATCAGTACAAAAACCCTTAACGGGTTAAAAGTTGTGACGCAGCACTTTGTTTTGGCTCTATAAATTTTAAATATGGGTCTTAAAAGTAATGATATCAAATTTAAGTGACGCTATGTTAATAATTTTTTTTTTAATCATAATTTTCTCTTTAGTTTTATTTATATTCACAGGTGCAATTATTATCTTAATATGAAAAAAATATATAGAACTTATTCGCTGATGCTTTTTCATTCACATCTCTCATGAATTCAAAATATGGGTTTTAAAAGAAATTATATCAAAATTTGAGTGACACCTTGACGTGAATTTAATAGGACTCTTTTAAAATTCAATTTAAATTATTTTTGGTTTGTCTTCTAAAGTATATTTACACATACAAACAATACTTTTAATTTTTCAATACACTTTTAAATATATTACTTTCACTGAGCCTATATTATGTATTGAAATGTATTTATTTCAATAAATTGATTTATCTTCTGTGCCACGCTATCCAAAATCATAAGTAAAATTTATGTAAATGATTATTTTGCGTCATAGTATCCAAACAAAGGGAAATGTATGCAAGTGGATAATATGATGCAAAATAATCATTTACATAAATTTTACATATGATTTTGGATAGCGTGGCACAGAAGATAAATCAATTTATTGAAATAAATACATTTCAATACATAATATAGGCTCAGTGAAAGTAATATATTTAAAAGTGTATTGAAAAATTAAAAGTATTGTTTGTATGTGTAAATATACTTTAGAAGACAAACCAAAAATAATTTAAATTGAATTTTAAAAGAGTCCTATTAAATTCACGTCAAGGTGTCACTCAAATTTTGATATCATTTCTTTTAAAACCCATATTTTGAATTCATGAGAGATGTGAATGAAAAAGCATCAGCGAATAAGTTCTATATATTTTTTTCATATTAAGATAATAATTGCACCTGTGAATATAAATAAAACTAAAAAGAAAATTATGATTAAAAAAAATTATTAACATAGCGTCACTTAAATTTGATATCATTACTTTTAAGACCCATATTTAAAATTTATAGAGCCAAAACAAAGTGCTGCGTCACAACTTTTAACCCGTTAAGGGTTTTTGTACTGATGTCTTTTTCACATAAAAACTGGAATTTCTTCTTCGAAAATAAGTTCTAAAATATATTGTTAATAACAGAGTGAATTTACTTTAGCTTGCTTAAAACTTTTTTTAGTTTTAGTTTTTTTTACACCTTTATAACAAAATCTAACACTGAATGCGAATTTGTATGATTACATATTCTCAAAGGAAAGTCTTTCCAAATGAATCTCTGGTGTGAGTCACTTGAGTTGGTTAGATACACTTTATTATTTTTAACTCAATCATTCTGATTGCTAAAGATATCATACGAATTGACATTTTTGCAAATGAGTGAAAAGAACTGATTTTCACTCAGTTGGGAAAATATGCGTTCGTATGATATCTTTACACAGAAAAAAATAAAAAACCCAATTTGGGTCGAAAGATTCTTAGCTATGTGCCCAAATTGGGTCATGCCTGTTTTGGTTACCACTGTGTATCTAATTTTGGGCACTGTTAAATACCCACCCATTTGATTTTTTTTTTCAAATGGGTATTTAACAGTGCCCAAAATGGATACACAGTGGTAACCAAAATAGGCATGACCCAATTTGGGCACATACCTAAGAATCTTTCGACCCAAATTGGGTTTTATATTTTTTCTGTATACCAATCAGTATATGACTGATTTAAACGATGGATACGTATAGATGCACTTTATTATTTTTATCTACGTATCCATCGTTTAATAGAGTTCCATTACTTGCGGTATATTCTGTTAAGTTGTCTACTAGGCAGACCAGATGCTATTGCCAATAAGATTGTCTAAGTGAATTGCATCGGCCGGTTGTCGGTTCCGGTAGCTCAATAGACAAAGCGTTGCAATGTAAGCAAAAGGTATTGGGTTCGACTACCGGCCTGGATACACTTTCTCTCAATTGAAAAAAATGTCAATTCGCTTTGCTAAATGATTTTATTTAAAAAATGCAATTCTCGAATATAAGTTTTGTTTTTGGTACAGCGGGTGATAAGAGACATGAAATAATAACCATTTTATGATTGTTATTTTACTTAAATAGGGAAACATCTTTGAAAGCCGAATGCATTTGTCATTTGTTATTGTTATGTCGATTGTAATATAATAGTCAGGAAACATTCTACCCAATTTGATATCAGAACCATTTCCACAAGACAAAGGACAGTAGCTTAATACTCCATTTTTATTTATTAATTTATATTTCTATCTTTCATTCCCTATAAAATTGAAATTCATTTTTTAAAAACTCGAGCTTGTTCCTTTTATCCAATCCCCGTTCCATTTTCCCTCAGCAATTATTTTTTGGGCAATTTGCACAGAAACAAGACCTTTTCCGAACAAAGGAGAAGTTGGTCGAAATTTAGATGGACAATCGTTGTTTTGGACAATAAAGGATTGTCGTCGTAAAGGGCAGTGGGAACCGGTCCTTCGGCGCGATAACGATGACCCCCAAGTGATGTAACGCCGTTGTAGATTGTTTGGCTACGAAACTCCACAATAATGGAATATAAAGTATGTCAGTACGTTTGTGCTTTGTTTTCGAAATATGAAACACAGACTTTTAGCTTGAAAATGGAAAAGCAATTTATAAAGGGGAAAATATTAATTGATCTTTGCTTTTATCTGAAATGCAGAAAATAAATAAAGAATGGAACATTTTTTTTTCGACTAAGAAAGACAGGAATGGAATCTAAATGGTGTGAATTATATATTTATTAAAAGATACACTGCAAACATTTGGAGAAATGTTTAATCACAGTATTTGCTCGTTATAACAGAATTTTCGTAATAACCAACTTTCATAGCAGCATATTTTGAAAAAAAAAAAGAGCAAAAGTTATTGAGCTGAGATAAGCGAAGCTCATATGCGGAAACTCCAATGTATCTTTGTGTGTGTGTGTGTGCCTCTATACTCCTCCTAAACTATTTTACTGATGGTCATCTAATCCAGCTCACTGATAGATGCTATGGTTTTCGTAAAATAAATATTAATTGTCTTTATCTAAACATGTATTTAGAGATTCATATATATTCGAAATTGTTTAATTTTTTGTCACGGTATAAGAAGGGTACTCCTGAATGCTGAATGAATACCAGACTCTTTGTCTTGATCGTAAAGTTGTTTTCAAATCCAAAGAAGCTACTTTCTGACACATTTCGGAATTCATTTTTGTTCGGAAACAAATTAAATTGATATGTGTTCTTATCCAGACTCTATATAATTGAAAGGTGTTTTCCATTTTTTTGGTAAAGGCAGAAGATATTTCAGAAAATACTGTCAAAGTGGGCATTTTGAACCGAATTTCCTGACGCGACAGCTCGGGAAAGGAGGAAAGCCTGTCGTCAACATCAATCGCTTATAACTCGATGTAATTTATTTATTTAAAAAAAAATAAAAAAAAATGAAAAATATGACCATTTGATTTCAAATCGCTTCAATAGTCCTGCCTGCAAGTGCCATGCTTTTGGGTTTAAGAATGAGTCTATAAATGAGTCAGAAAGTTTCGCGTTATTGCACAGAAAAAAATAAAACCCAATTTGGGTCGAAAGATTCTTAGGTATGTGCCCAAATTGGGCCATGCCTGTTTTGGTTACCACTGTGTATCCATTTTAAAACTACCCATTTTACAAAAAAAAAAAAAAAAAAAAAAAAAAAATTAATAATGGGTATTTAACAGTGCCCAGAATGGATACTCAGTGGTAACCAAAACAGACATGACCCAATTTGGACACATACCTAAGAATCTTTCGACCCAAACTGGGTTTTATTTTTTTCTGTGTGAGCGGGGGGGGATATTTTTTTGAGAACCGCCTTTTAATATGCATTTTCTAAATATTTCAACCCTGGATTCATAAATAGAAAAAATACAAAAGTAACTGAAGAAACAATGCTTATCGCATTTATTTGTAAGGTTGAATTTGTTTATCAGTAGAAATTTTTTGACACTTTCACATCAAATATTTTTTTTAAATTAAATTCAATGAACTATTCAAAACACCCTTGAGTTTTTATTTTTAAAGAAAAGGAAAAAAACGAACATGGCACTTCAGAATTTCTTTCATTACAACCGAGTTCAAAGTAACACATTTTTATATTAAGTCATCAATTTCCTTTCTTTTCCTTCGTTAAAATTGGGTTTTCGTTACATCCGAGCTTTCTATAAACGAGCTCGGCACCTGCAAAATGAAATCCAGGACAAACAAGAGAGTTCGGACCAGATGTGCCTGTGGTCTGCAACCTTGCATACATTTTTTTTAAACTGAGAATATAAACATGAAAAAACTTAAAATAATAATTTTTTGTCGAAACATCTCGTGCAAGACAATTTTTAAACATGCCATCATAAAAACCAATAGAGAAATTCAACAATTAAGAAATGCCAAATTTTTAAAGATAAATTTTTACCAGCAAAACTGAAACAATAACATCTTTTTGGTTTTGGGGACAAAGCCCCTGTATTCCCCGTTTAAAATAAGTTTTAAGTAGATGGTCATAAATAGAAAAAGAAAAAAAAAAGAGAAAATGACTTCCACAGGGAGGGGGGGGGGGGGGGGAGGTAAATCAGGATATCTCTCCCACCCTGATTAAAAATTCTTAGTGCTTAATTAGTATTGACACTTAATTATTTTAAGTCACTTATATGAATAATAAATTTTACTATATAATTTTTTTTTTCAAAACCATCAAGGAAAAAGAAAATTTAGTTAATTAAGTATCAAATTTTAGGGAGGGGCAGATTTTAATACATTTTCATGAACAGCAAAACAAAAATAGAAAATGAGCTCAATGTCGAATTCGGGACGTCTCCACACGCCTCACAAAAAATCTTAGTGCTTAATTAGTGTTACTATTTAATTATTTAAATCCATATTTATAAAAGAGTAGCTTGATTTTCTCATAATCAACGCCGAGCCTCAACCGTTTGTCCTAGAACAATGAAATTTGCAAGACATGTTTTTTACACAATGTACACACCCACTAAGAAAGGATTTTTGAAAATTCACACCCTAAAGGGGTTAAATGGGGGATCGAAAGTTTTAGATAATTTCATCTTTTCGGCATATCTCAGCAGGAGTTTTAAGTAGGAGCGTGAAATTCGGGATAACAATTCTACTAAAGAATAGTTAAACATGTATTTCAGGCGATTTTAGAAATTCAACCACTAAGTGGGTTGAATGAGGGGTCGAAATTTTTCGGTGATTTCACATTTTCACCATATCTCATCAGCAGTTTTAGGTAAGAGCGTGAAATTCAAGATAAAAAATCTACTAAAAAACTAATTAAATATGTATTTCAGCTATTTTAGAAATTCAACCACTAAGGGGGTTAAATGGAGGTCTAAAGTTTTAGGTCATTTTGCCTTTTCGCCATACCTCAACGACAGTTTTAGTTAAAAGCGAGAAATTCAGGATAACAAATTTAATAAAAGTTAGTTAAACACACATTTCACCGATTTTAAAAATTCAACCACTAAGAGGGTTAAATGGGGGGTCGAAAGTTTTTAGCTATTTAGCGTTTTCGCCGTATCTCAGCAACAATTTTAGGTAGGAACGTGAAGGATAACAAATCTACTAAAAAAATAATTAAACACATATTTGAACGATTTTAGAAATTCATCCATAAAGGGTGTTAAATGGAGGGTCGAAAGTTTTAGGTCATTTTGTCTGTTCGCAATATCTCAGCAGCATTTTTTGTTAGCAGCTCGGAGTTCGGGATAACAAAACTACAAAAAATATAAATAAACATGTATTTCAGCAATTTTAGATAATCAGCAACTAAGGGGGGTTAAATAGGAGGTCAACTATTTTAGGTCATTTTCCCATATGTCAGTGGAAATTATAGGTAGAATCATGGAACTCAGGATAACAAATCTACTAAAAAAATAGTTAAACACGTATTTCAGCGATTTTAGAAATTCAAAGACTAAGGGGGTTAAATGGGGTTCGAATGTTTTACGCCATCTGATACATCTCAGTAGAAGTTATAGTTAGGAGCGTGAAATTCAGGATAACAAATCTACAAAAGAATAGTTAAACTTGCATTTCAGGCGATTTTAGAAATTCAACTACAAAGGGGGTGAAATGAAGGGTCGAAAATTTTCGATGTTTTCACCTTTTCACCATATTTCATCAGGAGTTTTAGAAAAAAGAGTAAAATTCAGGATAACAAATCTCCTTAAAAAATAGTTAAACAAGTATTTCAGTAATTTTAAAAATTCGGCCAGTAAGGGGTTTAAATAGTGGGTCGAATGTTTTATGTCATTTTGCCATTTCTCAATAGAAGTTATAGGTAGGAGAGTGAATTTCGGGATGACAAATCTACTAAAGAATAGTTAAACATGAATTTTAGGCGATTTTAGAAATTCAACTACTAAGGGGGTCAAATGAGGGTCGATAATTTTCGATGATTTCACCTTTTCACCATATCTCATCAGTTGTTTTGGACAAGAGCGTGAAATTCAGGATGATAAATCTGCTATAAAAATAATATATATAATTTTTTTTTTTTGAAAATCATCAAGAAAAAAGAAAATTTAGTTAATTAAATATCAAATTTTAGGGAGAGGCAGATTTTAATACATGTTCATGAATAGCAAAACAAAATTAGAAAATGAGTTCCATGGCGGATTCGGGACGTTTCGGCACGCCTCACAAAAAATCTTAGTGTTTAATTAGTGTTATTAATTAATTATTTTAAGTCACTTTTGAAGAATAAATTTTACTAGACATATATATATATATATATATTTAAATCATCAGGGAAAAATGAAATTAAATTAATTAATCAAATTACAGGGAGGTGCGATACCCAGCTCCTTTTCTAGTATCTATGCTCTACTGTAATATATTATTTTGATAATATGTTATGAGCAGGGCTTGACAAATGCGGTCGCCAGGTCGCCACTGGCTACCAAATTTTTTTGACCTGGCGGCCAAGTTATTTAATCTTTCCGGGTGATTTCTGTAAAAAAAATGACATAAGAAATGAGCACAAATGGCGCTTTTTCTCTCCCCCACACCTATTCGTGCGCGGTAAGCAGTGATCTTCATCTTCTCTCGTACTTTTAATCGAAGAATTAAATTTAAAAGGCATTTTCCAACTCATGCACAGAAAAAAAAAAAAAAACACTCTTTTCAGCTATAGCCAGCTATTATATGTCATATGATTAGAATGTGGGGGAGGATATTTCAATAAGACAGTAAGAAATGGCGTCAATCCAGCCTCTGTGACATCTAAAATTGGATACAATGCTGAAAAATGCTCGAGGTTTTTTTGTAGGTTTGTTTGTGTGTGTGTGTCTGTGTGTGTGTGTGTGTGTGTGTGTGTGTGTGTGTGTGTGTGTGTAAGTTTCAAATCTGATTTTTGTGCTTATATAAGTTGTCAACATGCTAAGTGATTATAAGTTTTATAAGTTTCAGTAGAAAATATAGTTTATATATTATATTACCTTTCTAAATTATGTACTATTTTGAACTATGTAACTAATAATTCTAAACTGTGCTTATTATTATTCTTTCTCAATTAATTCATAAAAAGCTTTTGTGTTTTATTTTAAATCAATGACGGGAAAGAGGATGGGGTGTAAATAATTTTTGCTGGCGATTAGTATTTTTTTCCTGGCTACCAGATTTCATCAAATTTGTAAAGCCCTGGTTATGAGTCAAAATTGTATCTCTTTGAACAAGGCACCGTTTCCCCCTAAACAATACAGCAAAAAGACAATGATGCATGGTCATCTGAATCCGATGACCCCGAAAAATCTGATTTCCAGATTCAATTCTACTTTCACCGCCAGTGCGCGATCGCGGTCAAGACCCCTTGACATTTGCTCCTGCTCCTGCTCACGTGTAGCCTGATGAGGAAATTTTCCATGGTCACTTCGACTCAGCTCGTTTTTTGGTGTCACATTTGACTGCTGGAAATCTGTTGAAATCTAGAAGATTTTTCAAATTAAAAATCTGTACTAAACAGATGCGTGCAGGGACCGATTTAGAAATTTGGGGGCCCTGGGCACAGATGCGTATGGGGGCCCCCCTCGCACTGATTCTTTGAATAAAAAAATATAATATCGAAAGCAGTACTTATTAAGATAACCACTATTGACTTTGATAATTTTTTTAAAATATTAATTAAAAAAATAAAATTTGATAGTCATTAATTTACTTTTAAATAATTATTTGATAATTATGAATTTTTAATTGAATTTTATAATAAACTGTGAGGTGCGGATTATCTTTCTCTATGCAAGTCCATCTATGCAAGTTATCTGGAATGATAAAGTATACAACAACTAATAATAAATTTACTGCAGTACCAAGCTATAATTATTTAAAATATTAGCATATCCTATTATCAAACAACTTTTCTTTCAATTACAAGCTTTGTATGGAAAGAAAAACTAAATTTACACAAGTAACTAGCAGAACCACACGACTTTGTTCATGTTAACCATGAGGGCCTTACATGTAAAATAAATAAAAATGAAATAATATGGCGATCCCAAAAATGAAGTTCTGTACATTACTGAACATAAATTGTTAAAAGACAATCAGCAAAAAATAAAGTTACTTTGACATATCATAGACAATCTTTGACAAACAGATTTTTCTATTTTAATTTTGTTTTTTGACAGTTAAAACTGTTTTGGCCAATAATTGAAAAATCTTTAGTAGCATTTAGGGGCCACTGATAATCGGGGGTCCGTGCCCCGAATGCCCTGCCGTAAATCAGGCACTGGATGCGAGAAGAAACGTAACAGAAGGTACTTAGTTCACTTTAAAGGGAATTGGGACTCTTAAACTTTCAAAAAATTAAATTTTTGAATAAAGAGTAATCATTTATAAACACTACAAAATGAATGGCATTCTTAATAGTAGTTAAGTATGGAATATTTTTAAAGCGGGAACTTAAAAGAAATTTTTCTTAAAATGTGATTTTGATGTATTGACCTCAAGGTAGTTAAAAAACTTTTTAATATTTTTCATGAAATTTTCAGCATATGTAGTGCATGTTAGGCTTTATAAAGTAAACCCAGATTTTCATATTTTTTTTTGTTGAAAAAATATTTTTTTCTTTCCTATAATTTTGAAAATTTTATATAAGCAAGATACACTCTTATTTTTAAAACATAAAAATGCTACAAATAAACAATTTTTTACATTCAGTGTAAGCACAACACTCTCAAGTACACTGAAAAAAAAAATTGATTTTACAGTATAATACTAGCATCCCAGCTGCCAGTATTATACCGTAAAATTAACAGTAATAAACAGTAAAATAAGCAGTAATACGCTACCGCACATGTGCCAGTATTATACTGTAAAATCAACTTTTTTTTTTTTTTTTTTTTTTTTTTTTTTTAGTGTATAATTCGATACAAAAAATTTTGTTTTACAGGCAGAATTTTCTTTATAGTAACGCGTGCAACCATGTGATTCCGATGTTCTGCTCGACAAGTTTAAAATCCCTTTAAAAAAATTATTATTTTCCCCATCATGATCTGAAAAAAAAAAGCATGAAATGAAAGAAGAAACATTTATCTATTACTGCCTTAAAAAATTGTGCTTTTGTAATGTATACATTTTAAGATATAAAATGAAAAATATGCTCAATTTTCGACATTTTAAGAGTCCTAAGTCCTGTTGAAATATATTTTTAATTCATAAAATGATCTTTGCATTTTCCCTTATTAGAACGTTAACCAAAAAAATATAGAAAGTATGAAATATAGAGTATCAAATCTCATATTTCATTTTTTTTAAAAAAGAAACATCTATCGAAGAAAATAAATCGAAATGTAAAAGAGAAATATATATTAGAGGGGGGGGGGGGGTTAGCACCTTTGAATCCCCCGTCTAGGATAAATCGAAACAAATAGACTTGAGAAGAAAAACATAACTAAATATTCTTTTCTATTGCGGTTCCATGGGCAGAGTTGCTTGACGGAAATTTCTTGGTTCTTTTACATGTTAGTTATTTTAAATTGCTTGAGAATAACTTTACTATTTTTTAAAAGTAACTTTACTAATTTTAAATAATTTAGTTAATTAAATTTCACAATCCAGATTTAAGCAATTACCGTCCATGTAGCCCGAAAGGTACTCCAACGCTTTTGCGCATCCCTATGATCTATAAATATGTACACTGCAAAAAAAAAAAAAAAAAAAAAAAAGAAGTGTTGATTTTACAGTATAATACTGGCACCCCAGATGCCAGTATTATACCGTAAAATTAACAGTAATAAACAGTAAAATAAGCAGTAATACGCTACCACGCAGATCTGCATATTGAATACACTGCATAAGTGAATATTACATATACACTATGCAGTGCATACATTGTAATCCGTAATTTCTATATACACTACATAATGTGAACATAAAGATGCATTCCACAACCGAAAACGTACTTCCAGTACTTATCACTCATATACAGTACTGTAAACCGAAATCTTTTGTGTGTTACTGTAGATCAGTGGTTCCCAACCTTTTTTTAACCGGGCCCCACCAAAACATCTCTAAAATGATGATGTCCCCCATCCCCCTATAACATATAATTCTCATAAAATTTTAAAAGAATTTACTCCTGACAGTGTAAAAAGCATTTAACATTGATCCTGAAACGTTCCGAAGGTAATGGATGAATCAAATATTTTTTATACTCATCTGATACTCCTCGTAGTTTACTGGCACACGGTCGCCACGTATGCGTGATGTATAGAGTGCTCAGAATCCTTGATTAGGAAAATCAATAATTTTAAATAAAACATTTTTGTCTTATTTAATCACAGAATTTCTGCGATTAAATTACTAATCAATTTCTAATCAGAATGAAACATGATAAAAGATTCGGTAAAGGAAGGTCGTCAAGTAATTGTTAAATATACACTTGAATAGTTTCATGTGTAAAATTGATTTTCATGTGACATATTGCAGTGCGACTCGACTCATTCAATAAATAATCGAAAAAGTTGTTTAAAATTCTAAAATACTTATAAATAAAAAAAATTATAAAGAATTTTAAATATATAAAAGTATCTAAATATCTTAAAATATTTTTTTCTATAATTATTCTGGTGGGATTGTATTTAAAGCTTTTGAATGGATACTTTTTAAAAATTGAATAAAAAACTATTTTTTGAAATTTTGTTTTTGAAATTTGAATGTATAACTTTTATTTTCAGTCTACAACATTACTATTAGAAAAACAATTCAGAAGGTATGGGTTCACAGAAATTCTGAATTGTCCCCTTGAAAAGTTAAATTGCCCCCCTGAAAAGTCAAATTGCCCCCCTGTGGGGCGTACGCCCCCCGTTGGGAAACACTGCTGTAGATGAACGATAACTGTTATACACGTCGTATTCTACAGTAAGCATCTTGTTTTCAAAAAAAGCTACGATACCTCGCACTAAAAAAATATAATAAAATGTAAAACATAACAAAATCGTTGGTTTTTAATGGCATTACTTTTTCATGATTTACATAAATATCTCAAGGTATCCTTCTAGTCCGATTAAACAAGGTAGATTTCCCTTGATTAGATCGGCGCGCTTTTGCTTGTTCATTATTCGGTTGGTTGCATTTCTTTAATAAGGTGAAGCAGAATAATAAAAAAAAAAGTAAAAAAAAGAAGCTCACAACCCTGCATTGTTTCAGATTTTTGTACTCAACAACACATTAGACGACTGTTTTGCAAAAAGTGTTTTCCTATAAATAAAAAAATAAATAAAACCAATTAAGCCGCCTTCTTTTTTTAATGCGTTCTGTCGTTAAATGTATCAAGTAAACTTTTTTTTCTTTTTTCGCCAAAAACTTATATTTCATTGGTTTTTATGTATATTTTAATTGGATGGATTTTTTGTAGGATGTTTCAAAAAGATTGAAGCGCGCTTTAATTTTTTAGCTATTCGAGATAAACAGGCAATGCAAGTTCCAAAAGTGTCCAAAATAAGATTCTGTTGTGTTAATATAAAATAGTCTTTCCAAAAATGTTCAAAAAGTTACACTCTGCACATTTTTATACGACACTCCTAGACAAAACTGGCCAATTAGAAAAATTTTCCTTTTTCTGCAACGAGATCATTACAAAGAAGAAAGAAAAGTCATGCGCCAAGCATAGATTATGAAACATTTTCCAACCTATTTGGTATACACTGAAACGAAACTTCACCGTTTAATAAGATGAAAGATGGTGTCTAAACTATACAATTTTGAAAACGCATAACACATTTGAAAACCCAAATTTAGCAATTACCATATATATATTTGGATAAATATCCGAATTCTTTTCTGAAGCCCTGTGTATGATCTATAGATTTACATTGTACTGGTTTTGCCCAGGGCTCGAAATGAAAAAATCCACGAACCGGAACGTTATTTCAAAATTATTCTTGGCTAAATAAATATCTATATGTTTTAATGTATAGACAAATTTATTTCTAAGCATACAAAAATAATTTTAAAAATGCATCCAAGATTCTAAATTATATGTAAAAAAAAAAGTTACATAGACAAATTAGTTAAAACAGTAAAATCTTGCCATACTTTAGAATAAAGGTGAAAATAAGGAATTTTGCTTAGTAGCCACTGGCCAGTAGGTTGATTTTTTTCGTAGCCAGTTAGTGGCGAGTGAGAATAAGTTATTTAGTAGCCAGTAAGTACATTTAATTTATGTCACTGAATATTTAATTCAAAAATATATAATGAGTATACAGTAAAGTAATTTATGTACTAAATAAAAATATTTTAATTTATATAGCTTTGAATAAACTTGAGATTCTAATTTCCAATCTATTTTAAATTAAGTTAACAGCAAAGTTATACAAAACATGTTATTGTAGCTAGCTACATAAGTGTCACTAAGTTTAGGTACTTGTGTAGCTAACTACATAAGTACCTTTTTTTAAAAAAATATTTGTCTAGAATTAAGATCTGACAATAATAAAATAGGTATGCTTATACACCAAATATTAACCCACAACATGATATGCATTACACATGCACAACCTGTGGCGAACATCTTCAGAAATTAAGAAAATGTATATTTCGTCAATTAGCCCGGAAAAAATTGCAAATTTCGTAATTAGGAGTGTAAAAATAGTGAATTTCCATCATTCGGGAGCATAAAAATCATGAATTTTCATCATTCGGAAACGTAAAAATCACAAATTTCCGTCATTATCAGAAACATAAAAATCATGAATTTCCGTCATTCGGAAACGTAAAAATCAGGACTTTCGTCGATCGCGTGCGGAAGATCACGAATTTCGTCGATCGGGCGCGGAAAAATCATAAATTTCGGCGATCAGGTGCGGAAAAATCCTTAATTTCGGCGATCGGGTGCGGAAAAATCATGAATTTCGGCGATCGGACACGGAAAAATCATAAATTTCAGCGATCGGGTGCGTAAAAATCAGGACTTTCGGCGATCGCGTGCTGAAGATCACGAATTTCGTCAATCGGGCGCGGAAAAATCATAAATTTCGGCTATCGGGTGCGGAAAAATCATGAATTTCGGCAATCGGGTGCGGAAAAATCATGAATTTCGTCGATCGAACGCGGAAAAATCATAAATTTCGGAGATCGGGTGCGGAAAAATAATGAATTTCGTCGATCGGGTGCGGAAAAATCATGAATTTCGGCGATCGGGTGCGGAAAAATCATGAAATTCGGCGATCGGGTGGGGAAAAATCATGAAATTCGGCGATCGGGTGGGGAAAAATCATGAAATTCGGCGATCAGGAGGGGGAAAAATCATGAATTTCGTCGATCGGACGCGGAAAAATCATAAATTTCGGTGATTAGGTGCGGAAAAATTATAAATTTCGGCGATCGCGAGCGGAAAAATCATTAATTTTGCGATCGGGTACGGAAAAATCATTAATTTCGGCGATCGGGTGCGGAAAAATCATAAATTTCGGCGATCAAGTGCGGAAAAATCATTAATTTCGTTGATCGGACACGAATAAATCATAAATTTCGGCGATCGGATGCAGAAAAATCATGAATTTCGTCGATCGGACGCGGAAAAATCATAAATTTTGGCGATCGAGCGCGGAAAAACCAAGAATTTCGGCGATCGGACGCGGAAAAATCATGAATTTCGGCGATCGGGTGCGAGAGAATGGCGAATTTTAGGGAAAAAAGGAAATCGGAAAATCCTGTATTTGGCTGGTTCTTTCCATATTTTTAATCGCCAGTTTTTCAAGTTTAATCGACGAGTGACGACTGGCGAGTGCTTATTTTCACCTTTACTTTAGAACGCCTTAAATTTTTGTCAATCAATAATCTTTCCTTTTTTGCATACTGTAGTACCTAAGGCATCATTCTCCACATTTAACTAATTATGATTATCTATTAATATTTTTAGTTCTTCTTGAGATAAAAAATATGGCAAATCAATTCTTGTCTCTTATTGAATTTTCTCCTGAAATTAACTTGGGTTTCTTACTTGGTGAGTGGCAATACATTTTAATAATTGCACGCAGAACCGGAGCTAATATATACCATAATTTCACGAACCGGAATAATATTCGTCATAATTTCACGAACCGGAATATCGTCCCAGTTTGCTCCGGTACATTTCGAACTCTGGTTTTGCCCATACTTTCTCCTACATATGCATTTGACTTTAAAGCGGTTCTCAAAAAATAATTTTTATACTTTCAACAACGCAAAAGTTTCTGAAACATTTATAAATTGAATTTTAAGCGTAAAAGCATGACACTTTTGCAGGCATGATTATTAAAATGATTTGTAATCGACCAATTGTATTCAATTTTCGAAAAATGAATTTCATCTTGAATGTGATTGTTGTCTCGTGATGGCAGATTTTTCCTCTTTCAGCCGCGTCCAGAGTTTCAGTTAAAAATGGTAACTTTGACAGTACTTACTGAAATGTCTTCTGTGTTCTATTTTTAGCAAAATATGAAAAAAAAAAATCGTTCGATTACATGATTTCTGAATAGGAAAACTTATCAATTTTGTGTTTTGCGCACAAAAATGAATTCAGTAATCGTCAGAAATTAGCTAGTTTGAATTTGAGAACAGTCTTAATGCGGTTCAGAAAAAAATATTTTTCCACGCTCAACAACGCAAAACTTTCGAACACATTTCTTGACTTATTTTTAAAGATAAAAAGAATGATGCGTATGCATGATTATTGAAGTGATTCGAAATCGAACAGTGTTTTCCATTTTCCGATGGATGAATTACATCTTGAGATATAAATGATTGCTGTCTCAGGATAACAGTGTTTTTCTTTTCCTGCGATGTCGCATCCGGAAATTCGGTTCAAACCGCCAACTTTGACAGCATTTTTGAAAAAATCTTCTGCCTTTACCAAAAAAGAAAAAAAAAACAGTTCGATTACATAGTTTCTTAATAAGTTTACCTACCAATTTGATACGTTTTTGAAGAAAAATGAATTGAAAAATGTGTCAGAAAGTTTGGATTTGAGAACATCCTTAAAGAAAAGATAATTTTTGCTTGCAATAATATTAGCAGAGAAGAACTTCAAAATAATAGAATACAGTTATGCATTAAAAATGGGGAAAAAAAAATCCCACCTAAGAATGCTTTGTGAATTGCTTTTTAACACTTTCCAACCTAGTTGAAAAGTGTTAGGTTTGTCTGGCAGAATGGCCCTCTGCCGTCTGTCCCTGCTCTAACTCCCGTAAATATGCTCGGATTGCCCTGCAATTTTTATATGTTACTGTCGTTATCTATAACATGTTCGCTATTTCAACTGAAGTGTGTAGCACTTATAGTTTTTTTACAGGGACACTCAAAAGAATTCCGTTACATTACGGTTTAATGGGGAAAAATCATTTGCGGTTTATTTTAATGATGTTACACAATTTCAAACACATTGTAATTGATATAATATCACTAAGGTGCATTACAATAAGCTTAATATGGAATAGGGTGTGCATAGCACTTATAGTTACTTTACAGGGGCAGTCAAAAGAATTCCGTTACATTACGTCTATGGAGAAAAATAGTTTGCGGTTTAATTAAATAATGTTTCACTATTTTAAACGCATTGAAATTTACATATATCACTAAGGTGCATTACAAGAGGTTTACTACTGAATATTGTGTGTATAGCAGTCATCGTTCATTTACAGGGACACACAAAAGAATTCTTTACAGTCTGTTAACAATAATTCCTGGAAGTGCGTTTTAAGTTGCTGAACGCGATTTTAAATTTAACTCACTTTTTGTCTATTAGTTGGTGTGTATAAATTTTGTAGATCATATACAGAGCAACATAAAAGTTCGGGAACACATTTCCGTTTATTGACAGAAACTCCAGAAGGAGAATTTTAAACTGTGCTACGCGTTTTCTAACTAAACTAAAATTTAGCATCCTATGTAGTATTATACAAATCTATAGATCATATACAGGGCTGAATAAAAGTATTCGGATATTTTTCCGAATATTGTATATGTTGGAAATTCCTGAAATTACGTTTTTAAATATATGTGTACGCGTTTTCCAAATTGTTTACTTAGATGTTATCTTTCAGCTTATTAAACGGTAATGATTTGTAAAATTATTTTGGAAGCGTTGGAAAGTGTTACATAATCTATGCTTGACGAATGATTTTTCGTTCTTGTTTTTTAATTATCTTTCTAGGATTCAAAACAACATTTATGTCCCTGGCCTCTGCCTGTTAATTCTTTTTATTTAAATGCATTTGTAAACCAATTTTTTTTTCACACGCTAAAATCTTTTTGATTTAAAGTTAACTAAAGTCAATTTGTATATGGTGCGCACTTTCTGCTGACGAAATAGCACTTTAAATGGTACGAAAAAGTGGCGTAAATCAGCAATTTTCCTTCGTTATGATTCAGTTTGTTACAATTAACTTGTCGTGAGAAAAAGAAAATTTTATTTGTTGACCAATCTCGCCTAAGGGGGTCATATAAAAAGTTTTAAAAAAGTGTAACTTTTCTAAAAAAGAATATTTTATTAAAATATTCCCATTTCCTACCTTATTTTGAACACTTTTGCAATTTACATTGCCAATTTATCGGCAACACGTGGAAAATCAAAGCTCGTTTAAACTTTTTTGGGACACCCTGTGTATTCACAAGACAATACACATAGAAAAATATTTCGGAGGGGGTTTTGTAGGTTCAAAATTTTATTCTTATTTTCTTATTTTAGATTTGTTTTTTAATACTTTAAAGAGATAAAATTAATTAAAAGTTAGTTATTGTGAATATGAAAAACGCATATTACTTATTACAAAAGAAAATTGAATATTTGAGCCTTTTTAAGATAGGTGAACATTACGTCTGATAAAAAATTATACAACAAACAAAGCCCTAAAGTCATACAATTTAATACACATTAAAATACATTAAAAGACATTTAAAAAAATTGTAGACGTTTCGGATGAACATCAGTCCCTCTTCAGTACAATAAAAAACGTTGTAGTCATGAAAGATGAAAATGGAAGTTGTTTTGATCCTTCTGTTAGTTGTTTTTATTTTCACCTTTCATGAATATAAATATAACGTTTCTAATTGTACTGAAAAAGGACTGATGTTGGTCCGAAACGTCTACACTGAAAAAAAAAAAAAAAAAAAAAGAAATGTTTATTTTACGGTAGTAAAATTAATAGTAATAAACAGTAAAATAAGCCCGCGTATGCGCGGCAGTGTATTACTACCTCTACAGATTACTCCCTCTGACCCTCTGTATATGCAGAATCTCTCAGCCACTGGTGGGGCTATTTTTGTTTGGAAACGCATGGACTTGACAGATCCAGGTACTCTTATTCAGAAACTTTGTAATCGAAACACGTTTTCCATTTTTTGGTAAATGCAGAAGATCTTTCAGAAAACCCTGTCAAAGACGAATCGCTCACAACTCGATAAGTAATGTATTTATCAAAGAAAGCAAAACTCATTTCGATTTCAAATCGCTTCAGTAGTCAGGCATGCCAATTTTATGACTTTGCGTTTAAAAATGAGTCAGAAAATGTGTCAAAAAGTTTCGCGTTCTTGAGCAGGTCATTTGAGAACCACCTTAATGATGTAGTTATAGTCATTCTGACAAAACTTTCAGAGGGGATCACTCCGGTGATCTTCCATTAGCTACAGGCTTGTATATATGCATATAAAATCTTACTCTTTAAAGTTAAATCCCCTCCCCCGCTTTCACTGGATCAGCGCTACGGAGATTAATTGCAGCCCTTCTGGAATGTTAAAATATTTATTTATTTATTTACTTATTTTTACCTCTAGTCATTTTATTGTAACTTTGAGGACATTGTTGATACACATGGTGAATTTAATCAAAGTTTTGATTTGTTCGCGCAAAACATCCAACCCAATCAGCCCATAAAGTTCCAAAATGTATCGTGCCGCAACAAGTGGAGGGTGTGCCTTACGGGCAGGATGACGGTCATTATGGCTTCCGGTGCTTTTAGTGAAGTACACCGTCCCAAAGGCTCTTCACGCATCAGTAAGCCACGCATCATCATCCTTTTTCCTGGCTGACGGCGACCTCTTCAACAGAAATAAGACATCGCAAGGATAATACACACGGTGGATATCACACGGTGAGGGTGGTGGATTTGACTTGGGTGCTAAGGATAACGAGGAGAATACATCTCTACAGGATGAAATCGCAGTCATCTAAATTGAGGTGCCTAAAACCGATCAAGCAATCCGGTTTCAGTATTTTAGGCCACATAGTAAATTTTGTGCTCTGCGATTTTTTCAAATTTTCCCAAATGTTGTATGAGATTTTAAGCGTTTTGCGCCGATTTTTCGACAATTTGTTTCTCAAACGAAAAGAACTATCCGCTAAATTTTACTACTGCCATTATTAAATTCAAGTTAGAAGAATACCAAACCGGTTTCTATAGCAACGTGAATGTCGATGATGCTGGAAATTTCACTTTAGTCTGCGTCGAAAATGATACCAACATTTTCTTTTTTCGAACGTATGCTTTTTTTAAATTATTTGCCTGATTATCTATTTATCAATTCCAATAAAAACATCAATTATCTTAATCAGACTTATTTATTACATGCTATTGAAATATATTTTTTTTAATCTCTTATTTAAAAAAACTTACGCAAATAAACGATTTTATAATAAATTAAATTATTATATTTCAGCTATGCTGAGAGCTTTTGCGTACGGTTCTGTTAAACATTATATTTTTAACATTACATTAAAAATAATAATAATAATAATAATAATAAAAATAATTAATGACTTTGGGATAGGTAAGTTTAAATATGGACTAACTGATTTATTTTAAATTAAATTAGTTTAATTTATAAAAATATGAACTAACGAAATAAATTAAAAACGTTATAACATTAGAAACTTGATTTTTATAAAAGTAAAGAAAAAACATCAACTAATTTTATAAATTTAAGGAAAAAATTGTAAACTTTGTAAAATTATAAATTATAAAATAATAAATTTTAGCGTAATTCATAAATTTGTAAGCCAAAACAGTTTAGTTTAATACCAATTTGCATAGCTATAATTTGCAGAGATATTATGTTATGAAACCTTTAAATAACACAATATTGCCTCACATTAATTAAAAAAGATAAATTAAAAAAAATAGTGAAACAAAATCATAAATTTGAAGTACTATAAAAAAAAATAAGTAAATTTAAAAAATAAGTAAATTAGATTAGATTTTTTTTTTTTTTTTTTTTTTTTGTAATTTATAAAAATAAAATAAATTTCTAAATATTTCATTAAAAAATATAAATATTACTATTATTTTCACAATAAATTGACATGGCCTCGATTAGAATTAGCCAGCTGGTCGAGCCGGGCCAGGCCTGTATCCTAGAAGAACTCTAGTAAATATAACAATCTTAATTCGCATTTCAAAAAAAGCGATTTCTGTACTCAACCTTTAAACGTCATTTACGGAAATTGTACTGTTTTGAAAGAAATACGGAAAAAATCCATTAAAATTACGGAAAACTTTCTGCATATTTACGGATGTGAAGTCTCTTTAACGGAACTAATATCATTTACGGAAATTGTACTGAAATTTTGGAAAAATGAAACTTCTACGTAAAATTTTACGGAAAATCTCTTGTATTTTCACGGATTTTTTTTAGAGTGTATATCGTTCAAACGACAATCACTATAATGGTTCAATTGGTTGGTTGGTTATTTGTTACGGCAAATTATCTGCGCCAGGGATATAGAACGGGAGGGGGGAGGGTGCCTTCCATGACGGACCTTTCTAAGGGATCCTAACCCGTATTTACGCAAGGTTCCAAGAAAACCACGGAAAACTACGAACGGTTAGGTCGACGGGCGCGACAGTGGTTTGAACCCAGCACCTCCCGTCTACCAGCTTTGAAAGCAGAACTTCTCAGCCACTGGTGGAGCCACTATAATAGGACCCTTAATATAACGAGCTCATGTGCGCTGTAAAATAAATTTTAAAGTTTAACTTACCCAAGTAATAAAAATAATGATCTTGAAATCCGCATTGATTGCGATCAAGGCTTCTTAGTAACAAAGTAGGTTGTAACAAAGCGTCGTTGTAACAAAGAAAGAGATGATTTAACAAGTGCGTCCAAATGTGTTCCAAATCTGTTCTCAAATGTGTTCCCAAATGTGTTCCCAAATGTGTTCCAAATCTGTTCCCAAATGTGTTCCAAATCTGTTCTCAAATGCGTTCCCAAATGTGTTCCAAATCTGTTCTCAAATGTGTTCCCAATCTGTTCTCAAATGTGTTCCCAATCTGTTCTCAAATGTGTTCCCAATCTGTTCTCAAATGTGTTCCGAGTTTAGATTTAACAAATATCCTGAGCAGAACACTTTCGGTACACTTTTCGGAACACTTTCTTTATAGCGGAACACATTCGGAACACATTTCAGTACACATTGAGGTAACTGGAACACATTTTTTGAATCAAAGTGTTCCAAATGTGTTCCCAATGTGTGCTGGGAATTTGCAGTGAAGTTAAAAATAGTAATTTCCTGAGGAGATATGTTAAATATACGAATGCATTCTACGCCCATGGGTATAACATTGGCGAGGGAAATTCGGAATTTGACTGACTAACACCCTTAAGAAGTATTATAAGAATTGATTACATTTCTAACTAGTAAATCTGCAGACCAGATGCATTGCAAGACGCATTTTCATGTCGGATTCATTGTAATTTGATATTTTAAAACTTTCAGCTAGCAGTTTCATTTGTTGTATATTAGTAAGTATTGCTGCAAGTAAAATTTTAAGTAAGCTTCAGTGTATTTAACGCTTAATAATTTTAACGGAAAATACAATTACTTGTATTGATATTCCAACAGTTATATTGATATACAGTAAATGACCGATTATACGTCTTTCAGTGTACCATTCTGAAACGACGTATAACAGAAGTCGTACAATTGAATTGTAGTTGCCTAAGGTGTAAAATTTTTCACTGTAGAAATATAATGCTGCAATCATACAAATTTAATTTTGCGACAATTTTCGGTTGTTTAAGATGCATCATACATTGTAAAAAAGTTAAAACATTGAAAAAAAAAATTAAATAATCAATTCTAAAACTGAAAAACAAAAGTGCGAATTATTAAACCTTATATCAGTTGCACACCTTGAATTACACTTTTTTATTCCATTATCGAACGTACAAACAGATTTTAATTAAAATAATCTTTATCCGTCGTCTGACGTGCCGATTTACTTTGAGACTTAAGCAAAGCATTATGTAAGGAGTTAAGTTCCTGGTAAATGGTAGTTTAATAGCTTGCAACGAAATCGGGAAATGAAGCGACGTTTACTAATTTCAAACTTGTCTCGTGAGGAGACCACTTACTATCCATTCTTTTCGTCCCACCCCCTCTACAGGTTCCACGAACTGGAAATAACCAGTGCAGCAGTCACACGTGTTCTTTGTCCTTCATTTTTCCCCAAATATTACTAACAGAAAACAAAAAAGAACGACGCTGGGTGGTGGCTGTGGTGGTGGTGGTGTGTGTGTGTGTGTGGGGGGGGGGGGGGGGGGTATGAGTAAATCGATTATGGCATATGAAAGAAACGACGTATAAGTATAACCAACGTTATGAGCCGTATAAACGAAACATTACAATATTAAAATACATAGGGATAAATCGGGACCGCACTGAAACGACGTATAAATGTAAAAGACATAAATGAGAAACGTATAAACGGTGCTTTGCTGTATTAATATTCTAACTGAAGTTCCACAGTTAGAACGTCTTTTTTTTAATATGTCCTGCACGGGTCGAGTTCACGAAAATTCTGTTTAAAGCCAACCCGGATCGGACCTAAAATGAAAGATGATTAATTCCTATTTTAATAGAATTATAAAAAAATAATCTTACAATCCTATCTCCAATATCAATTTTATATTTTAAGTTGAAAAATAAACCTATCTATACTCATTAATGGTTAAATATGCAGTGTCTTTCAACTGAAAAATATTTGACTTTTTTGAAAAATCCGGTTAACCCGATCCCGATCTCGAACCACAGGAGTCAAATTCCAACCCTACCCGCAACGAAATAAATTAGCGTCATCCCGATTCCCGACTTGATGCTGGACCCCGGTCCACAGACAATGGTTCTATTTTAGCGAGTGTGGTTTGACGTATAAAGAGTTTATTGTTGTAATTCTCATACAATTGCAACCGTATTGCGCCAGAATCACTGATGTTTTACGCCAATCTTATTTGTGGATCCATGTGCTGTGCCTTTTAGGTAGATTTCGTTAGAAATAGTACCTATTACAATTACATTCTCCCCTAGGTTAGAATTTCTGAAACATTTTTGCAGATCTACGCCGATTATGATCTCTAGAACCCAAAACCACCCCCAATTCAAAACTTTATCTATCTATCTATCTATCTATCTATATGTATCTATCTATATCACTTTTTTATGGACACGATAACTTCCATAATTCTGCACAAATCTCTTCCAAACTGATACATAAAATCAAGGGGTAGAAAATCTCGGACAAGTTCGTTAATGGGCAAAATCGGACTAAGGGGGTGGAAATGGAGAGGGTTTTTTGTGGATGGAAACAGAAAAATACCCATAACTTATTAATTATGATATAAGGTCAAAGTCAAACCAGGCGGGGAGGACTACCTTTCGGCTTAAGCTCAACTAGCCCCGTCTATAATTATGATACATACGGAATTAGTTTAAGGTTATTATTACTTCTAGGAAAAGGACCAAAAATTTATATATGACAGATTTTTTTTATATAATTAAAAATGGCCTCAAGGGGGCGAAAAAAAAATAGGGGTTTAAAAAGAAAAAAAATCATGACTTCGTTAATTCACAAGATATCAAATCTACTTAAATTTATTATAAATCTTCTTAATATTATCTACAACTTTTATATTGATAAGTTTTTGATAGGACCACCTCTTACAGCAATAAATAAATAAAATAAAATAAACACAAAAAATTCCCTGCCGGCTCCGCCTACAGGCACAGGTAGATTTCAAAGTGGGCGCATTATGGCCCATATATGTATTAACTGCCGCATTATGGCAAAAAGTTCCTTCTTCTTCAATTACTAATAAGCAGACGTCCCACGGTCTGCGGCGAAGACGCGGAATCCACTGTCAGGAATTTTCAGGTCCTTAATTGTGCCTGCATTGGGGATGTTGGAATTGATACTTAGAAGCTATATCCCAACAACGAACGTAACAGTAGATTAAAGATAAATTTAGTTTATAGTCCAATTTTTTAAATTTAGTACCTTTACCAATTAACAAGGCTAAATAATTGAATAAACACGGGAAATTTTTTATAATTATTTACAAAGTAATTGGAGTATAAATGAAAAAAAAGAAAAAAGAAACTCATCAAAAGCGCCAGATAAAATTGTTAAACTGGGTTTATCTCTAATATTAGTTTAGTTTCTGTTGGGGAAATTATTATTTAACTTCGAAATCTACATGTGCCTGTAGGCCGAGCCGGCAAGGTCTTTTTTTTTTTTAATTCACTGATTGCTCTAACTCCATATTAAATTCAAAGAAATTCGTTGTACTTTATATACATAATTGTTAGCGTGTAACTACTTTATTTAAACTAGTAGTACAATAAATTGACACAGAAGAAAGTTTTCTCATGGCCACAGTATACTAATTTATCGCGATTTTACAATCGATTATATTTTTTAAATAAACGTATTCTTGCTTATAGAGATTTACATTTCTTATTGTTAAAAATCAAACGTAAACAGTTCCTCTTCAATATGAAGTTTACTGTTTATTTTATATGCAAGGAAATGAACTCCAGGACTTATAGTATTTTATATATTTAACAAAATAAAATAACATTATTTTTCACAAGAAAGAAAAATATATACATTAGTCCAAAAACATTCGAACTCTAAGAAAACTACCACAATCTACGGTCAATAGTCTACACTTTATATTTTGAGAATTGAAATACCTTACAAACTTTTTCTTTATTTCAGCTAAATCTCAAGGACTGTTTTTGTTATTATTATTATTATTATTATTACTACTACTTTTTAAATTGTCTAACAGTCGCCAATAACATTTAATGTATAGAAACTTGCTATTCGTTATTGTTCCATAGTTGTGTAGTTTATTGAAAGCGACAGGATGTTTAGTATTTTTTTTCTTTTCCAACTTGTTAATGAAACTTCTAGCTGAAAATGAAATAAATTTTCCAACCAAAAAGAAAAAAATAATTTTTTTTTGTAGTAAGAAGTTTAACTAGAATTGGGCATAATTGGACAATTGTTTATTTATAGACTTGTGGACGTAACACCAATTTTATATATATTAGTATTAGTTTCCGTTTGATTAAAATAAACAACTTCTGTAATCTAAAAATATTTTATTTCTGAAAGAAAAAACACTTACTTGTATGAGTTTGGTTATTTATATAAGTTAGTTATTTGTTAAAACAAAATTAACGAACCTTACTATTGAAAATGAAATATAAAAAATTTCTTTACTCAGGAACTTTTTGGTGAACATTGAACTTGTTAAAAGAAACAAAAGAAAAGAAAGAAAGAAATCTAAGATGTGCTCTTAAACAAATAAATATATCTACTTCTTTGCTTTCTGTATCTTGTTTATTTATTCATCCTATAAGAAGATGGTGGACTTAAAAAATTATTTTTCATTATCTGTGTTATTTCAACAAAAAATTCTGCAAGGAAGTGTTCCATACCACGATTTCATCAAGGCTGTTGTTCTCAAATCCAAACTGGCTACTTTTTGATGTATTTTTCTTCAATTCCTACTATTAGCTCACATCCTCTATATATTTATATATATTGTTCAAATTTTCAATCGTTAATAAAATACTTTTTATTCATCCACTCAAGTTCAAATAATTTTTTTTAAACTTGTAGTGGATGACACTTGATGTTAATACAGTTTTTTCAAATATAAATTAATTAATTTTAGTTTTATATTTCATTTCTGTTCAAAAGTATAGACTCACTCCATATTTATAGTCTCCTTTGCCTGCGAGCCGCCTGATCTTCGTCCGTGAACAGCACCATTATCTTTTTACACGTGAAGTTTCGCTATGGTGCTTCATTGTGGAGTTTGGTAATTTTTTTAATTCAATATTTGAAAAACGGCATAATCATCATATTTGAAATTTATATCAAGAAAAACACAATTTTTTACCTTTCTAATACAATTTTGTGAGAAATACTTTTCGAGCTATTAATTTTTTGTATTTTAGCTATTTATTTTTTATTTAATTTTTAATACATTTCAAAAATTTAGTCTTTTTTTAAAGTGTTAAAAATTAAATATTTTTAAAGCTATTAATTAATTTTAAATAATTTAAATAATCAATTGTTTTCGGATTTTCAAAATATTTTTTTCTTTTTTTTTTCCGATTAATGAATTAAAAGAGCTTTACTAAAAATACATTTTTCTGCACCCACGTTTTAATCCAAATATATAAAATAAATAAATAACGCAAAAGAGTGAACATCTGAATCAAAATTTGAAATTTATCCAAAAATTATGAATTAATTTTGACCAACTCGGAAAAGTGTAACTTTTAATATTTTGAAGATAAATAAATCAAAACTCTTTATTAACGTTCCTATTTTAATTAGTAAATTTTTAATATGTGCTTTATAAAATATTCCTTTCAAGTCAATGAAATTTCAAGTTTTGATACAGCTGCCTATTTCCACTTTTACATAAATAATCTCCAATTTATATTAAAGATAATTTTATTTATGGAAATTTTTTTACCGTGATTTGAGGTTTATTTAAGGGCCCGGGCTTAGCCTCAGGGCGTGCTGACACGCCCGGCATTTGCCGGGCGTGTCAGCTAGTCCATATTAATAAAATAAAGTTTCGCTCTGTGTGTGTGTCTTTCGAAGATGGCTAGCGAAATCTACCGCACATAAGAGTCTGAAAATTTGGATAAGGATAATCCAAGGCTGGCCCTGATGCACCTGGGAGTCAGATTTCTCATTTTTTGATTATTAGCTAATAATGATAATTTTTAATAATATTATTAAAAACTCATAGAAAACGTTATTTTTTCTGAAAATCGGTAAGTGTGCCCACGCATGCCCAGTCCCTTGCTTTCCGAAGCGCCAAGAGGGGAAGAACCACATGCTGCTCTTTTTGGCCGTTTGTTTTAAAAAGTCGATTGGCCGAACCACATGGTATCTTCCTCCGTGGACCGAACAATTCGGGATACGAAAAAGTGTAAAATATATTCTTAAATTGTACGTCTTTTACGTCTTAAACGCATCAATCAGTTCGAAAAAAATATTGTTGTTAACCCTTTGACTTTTTAACCTCGAAGGGTCGTTTTCAAGACTGATTTTTTTGCCTTTTCGGCGACGCTTACTACGTCTCGATTTCAGAGGCTCTTATGAAAAAAAAAAAAAAAAAAAAAAAAAAAAAAAACATACCTATTTAAGGCTGAGACCTTCTTCTCTTCGTCTGTATTATCGCTTTAGAAAAATACGAATTTTAACCATTTCGTCTGCAGGCCACTTTACGCCTCCCGAAGACGATCTTTCTTCTACATCAAAAGAAACGTTGGTATTACAACACAATATTTTTAGAGAATCTCGGCAAACAGGATTTACATCACTTATAAAAATTTTGAAACATTCGGATGAGTAGAAGTATGTAAAAAAATAAAATAAAATCCGTGAAATTTTCGATGAAAACGCACAAACGCGGGTTGTTTCCGCGCGGCTTTTCTCGGCTTCAGCTCATGTTATCACTACTAAATATGCATATTTTTTTACGAAATTTTAAAGAGGGCTTGGGTACGGTTATATTTTTAACCGATTAAAATTTCGGAAAGTTCGGACGATAAGAACTTTTTTTTTTGTAATGTTAAAGGACCCGACGCGAAACAAAACAAAACAAAAAAGCGAGAAGAAAACGTATTTCTTTTACAACTAGATATTAATATCTTTTCTGGAAATTTTTATACGAGTTGCAAAACCGTTACATTTATAACAGATAAAAATTTCAAAAAGTGTCAGACAAAACAAAGAAGTATTTTTTGTTTTAAACTATGAAACCACCCTACGCGAAAAAACAAGAAAATGTCTTCTTGCGAGCGCTTTCACCACTAAATATCAATATTGTTTCGCGAATTTTTCCTTTAAAAATAAAAACTTTTACAAAATCGGGTTATAGATGCAAAATCATACAAATTTGAGGTTTATTTAAGGTTATTATCACGGCCCGGATAACGCCGGGAAGGTCAGCTAAGTTTCTAAATAAAAAGAAAGCTTTCGATTAACTTCGCAGTTTCTCAGAGAAAAAAATTGAATTATGAAAAATAAAAAGACCACCCCCTTCCCTTTGAATAAACAAGAGAGACGAATCGCTCTCTAACTGTTATTGGCGGTAAGTGGAACTCATCAAAAACCATAAAATAAGTCGTTAAGGTGCGCTAAATAAGATGGCGGCGAAAAGTTAATGTCGATCATGAAATCTTTAATGTGACCGCAGAAGATTTTGTGGTCGTCCCGTGTGGTAAATCGTTTGGTTAGTGTTAAGGAGGTGGTCCGACCAAAGTTTTTGAACTGCCAGCGCGTGCTTGAAACTTTAGTTCAGGAAGTAAGCCCAATAATGTGTTAATGGGCTGAAAATTTAAATGTAATAAATGCAAATAAATTTAATTGAATGTTTATAAATTAATTATTGTTAATTAAGGAATTAAGAAAAAAAATGATTGAAAAAAATATAGTATTTTCCATATTTTAACACTGTATCCCTCAATCCCTCATCGTAATAAAGATTCTTTCTTTTCTTTTACACTGCAAATCCCGGCAACACAATACAGAACGCAAAACTAACACAAAAACGGGCCGACTTTTGCACGCATAAAATGCGTTCATAATGTGTTTCCAAGTGTTCTCGTGTGGTGAAATATGTTTTACTCCTGGTGCTAAATAATGTGTTCGTGAGGTGTAGTTTTAAACACTTTTTACACGCATCGCTTTTTTAAACGCATTCACAACACATGTTTTTAAACACTTTAAAACACAATGTTATGCATTTTGGAATGCATTTGAAGCAGATAGCGTGATGCGTATGCATCGGGAGGCATATTTTATTTATTTTCTCCCTAATTTCTTCTGGTTTTATTACCTTGGGTCGCTGCCCACAGTAAATTTATCCTTACAATTGACAATTGTAGACATATGCAGTCTCTAGGTACGCCCTTTTTTCTGCGTTTGCTCCGTTTCTTCCAGCAGCTCCCCCCCCCCTCTCCTTCTATAGATATTCTTTTCATCTCACTCCACTTTTCTTCCGTTTCCTTTTTTTTTCCGTTGTCATAACCTTGAGAGCTTAGACCCTCCTTACCCTTCCCTTATATATATTTTTAACATTATCTTTACCCTTCATTCCATTGTGTTTCTGGGATATCCCAAACAAGTACCGTTTGGTTGTTCTCCTTAAATATGCCTTTATTTTTTCGATAGGAGTCTTAGTTTCTGAGATAGTAAGGGCTTTTGCCCCTTATTTTCAAATTTACCCCTTGACTCCTTTATATTTTTTCTATGCTGTGTTTTTACCTTTTTAGTCTCATGGGCCTATGCCCTCTCTTTCCCTAAATTTCAGTTTCATTTGGACATCGTTTGTAAGCTTTAGCAGATTTTTGCCCCCACCACCATGTGGCACTTTTGTTATTTGTATGTTTGTACCCATAGTAATTCTTGTTTTCTATTTATGCAACTTTCATCTTTGTACCTGTAATCTTTTCCTCCTTCACGTCACTTTACATCTTTTGCAGTAGCGGAAACTCATTCTTTCCTTTTTATTATCTTACCAGTATCTCGCCTTTTTTTGCTAGTTCTATTAGCATCTTGCATATTCCCCGGCAGAGGGCGCCCTCTTGCGCATTTTTAAAAAAAACATTTAAGATCACATTTGTTTCTTACTTATTTTAATGATGTTTATTACTGTATGTTCTAAGAACCAACTGTGATCTTATTTTTTTTTAAGCGCAAGAAAGAGAGCGCCCTCTAGGGGGCAGAATGATAACTAAAATAAAGATGGTGAGGGGAGGGGAGGGGAGGGGGGAAATATGCAAAGTCAATAATGCCAGATGCAAGTAGAACTAGCCGGACAGATACTGGTAAGATAATAAAAAGGGAATACTGAGCGCCTTCTACTGCAGAAGATGGGAAGTAATGTGGAGGACGAAATGACTACAGATACAATGATGAAAGTTGCATAAAAATTGGATAATTAGAAGACAAGAAATATGTGTACAAACAACATACAAATAACAAAACCGCCACATGGTGGTGGGGGCAAAAATCTGCTAAAGCTTACAAATGTTGTCCAAATAAAACAGAAAATTAGGGAAAGATAGGGCATAGGACCATGAACCTAAAAAGGTAAAAACCCAGCATAGAAAAAAATATAAAGGAGGGAAAGGAGTAAATTTGAAAATAAGGAACAAAAGCCCTTCATATTTCAGAAACTAAGGCCCCCTATCGAAAAAGTAAAGGTACATTTAAGGAGGACAACCTAATGGTACTCGTTCCGAATACCCCAGAAACAGAGTGGAGTGAAGAGTAAAGATAATGTGTATATAAGGGTAAGGAGGAGCTAAGCTGTCAGCGTCTTGATAACGGAGAAAAGGAAAGAGGAGTGAGATGAAAAATAAATTCTATAGAAGTAAGGAGGGGGCTGCTGGAAGAAACGAAGCAAATTATGAAAAAAGGGGGTACCTATAGAAAATGCATAAGCCTACAATATTGTCAATTGTACGATAAATTCACTGTGGGTAGCGACCCAAGGTCATAAAACCAGAAGAAATTAGATAAAAGAAAGAAAATAAAACCCATAAAGCTATAACTGTATTCAGAGACTATGCCTCCCGGTGCATATGCATCAGATTATCTGCTCTAAATGCAATCCAAAATGTATAACATTATGTGTTAAAGTGTATATAAACAGGAGAAGGAGGATAAACTGGAAAACTGCTGGAAGAAACTGTGCAAATGCTGATAAGAAAGGTATCTATAGAAAATGCATATGCCTACAACTATAGGATAAATTCATTGTGGGCAGCCAATCCAGGGTGATAAAACCAGAGAAAGTTAGAGATTAAAGGGAAAAACCCTCCAAAGCTAGAACTGTATCTCGAAATCCCCTTTATCCTGAATAATAAACACTCTGCTTCCTCATATTTCAGTTAATAACAAAAAAGATGGGAAAAGCCATTTCAATGAGAAATTATGACTTAAAATTAGAGAGAGAATCAGATAGAAATAACAATTTATAGACTGGTATCATTGAGAAACAAGTAACACACTCGAGATGTCCATACAATTGAGAGAAATGATGCTTCTTGAAAAGCATTCTTGTCATCGCCCAACACTAAAGTGCATCATCTGTGTTGCAGACAAATTTTTAAAATAGCCTGTACAATGTCATCAATTATCTATGCTTTCGCGTATCCTTTTAGTACTTACCTTATAAACTTTCAGCATTTTAGCTTTAAAGAAAATAATTCTAGCTTTTAAAAATAAATCCTCAAAATGGCAAAAATCAGTAATATTTTATAGAAACTAAATAAAATGCTGAATTTGGTATTTAAAATATTTACGTGTGCTACTAAATTAATTATAAATATATGAAATGTTTGAAAATATTCACACTTACTGCCAACAGAGGAATTTTTTCAAAGATTTTATTATGTATGTTTTCAAAATTTTGATTAAAAATATATTTTATTAATAAAGCTCAATTATTACTACTAACACTTAATATATAAAATCCCATTAAATTTTCAAAAATGTGCTTGTCTTATCAAGATTTTAAAAATATACCTTATTTAATTTTCCATGTATACTTTTATATAGAACCTAGGAATATTATTGGAAATTTTTGCTAAGCCACAAATTTTAACTTCTGTTACATATATTCTCAAAATAAAAATGACAAACACTCAGAAATTTAACTTTTATTCGATTTAATTTAATCCAATATATATCGCTCATTTTTTATTTTTTAAGAAACAACTTTGATTGGAAATTTCTCCATTCACAATAGTTTTTACAATTAATCCTTTCAGACCTATTGTGCATTCTAATAACCTACTCTTTAATGTATTATACTACAGAGGAACATTTCTCTTTTATAAACAGTAATACTGAAGAATTTGAATATTTTCATGCATAGTGTGAAACCAATAGATATGCAAAATTTAGTGAAAAAAGGTCAGGGATCAAACAATTAATTGTTACTGTTCATTAAAACAATTCATTCATTAAAATTTTTTAAATAGCACACGTTTAAAGTTTGTTATCAATAGTTTATTTTCCAAATCTTTCTATAAATAAACTGCATTGGAAATCGAACAATTTGTTATTTACATGTTAATAATAACTAAATAAATTGTAATGAAAATTTTAGATAAAAATAAATAAAAAAATCTTTGGAAAGGTCTATACTTTTTCTGAAGTTTTCTATATCTTTGCAAAAAATCTCCATGTTTTTGTATTAATTCTAAAATTCCCAAAAGACTTAAATATTTTCTAATAGGTAAATACTTATGGTAATCTGTTAAGATTTTAATTTAAATTAAATTACAAAAGCATCGACTTTGGGTTTTTGGTCTCTCACATTCCTAAATTTTCCAATGCATTTTAGGCAAAACATAACATTTATTACAAAATACCTTGATAATTTTTAAAAGTTAAGTGAAAGCAATGTTTTATTCTTTTTCTTTTTTTTTTTAAATATGTGGTTGATTTAAATCATGATTAAGATCAAGCTGATTAAAAAAAAAAAAAAAAAAAAAAAAAAAAAAAAAAAAAAAAAAAACCTTGCACTAAACAATGTTTCTAAAGCCTTTTTGTCTTAAAAAACACAAATCAAAATAACTAGTATTCTTTCAATTCAACTTGATTACATAAAATTTTACTGAAAGTACAAAAACATTGAACACCAATACAAATTGGTGTGTTTGTATGGTAAATTTTTGGTGTACAAAATGTAAAACCAGATTGTAAAAGCATAGAAGTTTTAAATAAAAATTTACTTCAGATAGACATCGTTGTATTTAACTTCACAAACTTTGCTGATTTTTCCACAGAAGGTGTATTTCTAAATTTTTTATGCATAAATGAAGAGTTAGAAAATATTTACATTTGCTACCAACAAACGCATTTTTCAAAGCTTTTATTAGTAAATATGTATTTTCGCTATATTTTGATAAAAATAATTTTTACCCGCTGTAACATATAATTTTTATCAAAAAGATCTTTCATCATGGTAAATTCACATGGTGGAAGCCTAAAAAGTAATACAAATGACAAGTAATGTCACATAGTGTTAAGCTTATAAAACAAGTAATAATGTTATCAGTAATATATTTTTAATATAACCTTATAAATGAAATTAACTTTATTTTCGCATTCTTATCTAAAAGAGTCTTTTTTTTTTTTCTTATATTTACCTTAGTGTGAAACCAAAGTAGTATTTCATGGTCTGTACTTTTATCTTGACAAAATTTCTTGAAGAGACTCTCGCATTTGGAATTAAATGTGATAGCAATGATATATTTTGTGATTAATTTTAGCACCTCGTTTATACATGTGAAAAGTTTTTGGGTGCTAATATCTCTATTTACATAATACAATCATAGCTGCCAACTGCTAAGATTATTTTAGCATCACTTTTTTATTTAAAATATTCTTCATCTTATTGTATCACAGAATTCTACGATATGAAAAGGGAGAAATTTCTGTCCTTAATTATTAGTGCCAAAGAATCAGAGCAGTTGGCAGCTAAGCACTAAACAAGAATCATTTCTGTATAACTTTATTAATTTTAAGCAGTATTTTAAATATTATTATAATGCATTTTCTTCATTTCGAAGAAATATGTCTATTGTCTACCTCCACCTTATGCACTGTTTGCAATTGTTTCCTATGCAGCAAAAGGTCGTGTCTGCTATAATGTATATTAGTGTCTGCCGTACACTAAATTTATAACTTTTCATTCGAAAATCCTAATGTTCTTAGCACTAAATTTGTAATTGAGGAATCAAACAGAAATCCATGATCTGTGTCGAAACTGCATTTAATAGAATTTTTTGAGTATTTTGCCAAACATTATCATAAAAAATCTGTACGAAAAACTTCATTTGAAAGAAATACAAATCATCTTAGGCTATGTTAAATTATGATATACCTGAGCTACAAGTATACATATTAACAATTGCTTCTTTCTTCTTAATACTGGTACTTATAAATACCACTTTATAAAACATTTTAAAAATAAAGTAAAAAAAAAAAAACATACTTAGAGAAATAATATTATTTCCCAGACCTTGAAATGTAAGTAAAAAAATTACAAATTGTTGAGATGTTTCACAGCAGAAACTTAGCATTGCATATCACGCAGGAAAATGGAAACTAGAATGAGACATAGGCGAGAAAATCTCATTTTTTGATTCACAGGACTATTTTTGTTATCTATAATAGAGTAAAGTATTTAAAACTGATTCTGAAACATACTGTAGGTAATGGATGAATCAAATAGTTTTTATAACATTATGATTCAATTTAAAAGGACTCTGAGCATAAAGGATTAAAACAGTCAGTTTTAACCACCTGCATATATGTGACACACACAGCACTCAGAATCCTGAAAACTTTTCTTATTTAATCACAGAATAGTGAATAAATTAGACTTAGTGATTATATTTGTAATTACGTTAGGCAAAATTTTCTTACCAAAATTACTGGTAATAAAAAATTTAAAATTCTGTAAAGGACACTTGTCGCAAACATGTTAAATATACACTTGAATAGTTTCATTTGTAAAAGTTTCTTTATCTAATATATTGCAGAATGAAAAGACATACAAGACTCATTAAATGCAAAGTCAAAAAAGTTGTATAAGATCATTAAAATTATAAAGTAATTTTAAATATACAAGTGTCTAAATGTTTTCATATAATTATTCTGGTAGTGATTGTATTTTGAACTTTTGAAGGTATACTTTCCAAAAATTGGATAAAAAAACTTTTTTTTTTCATTTTATTTTTGAAATTTGAATGTGTAACATTTATTTTTAGTCTACAACATTACTTTTACAAAATAACTAATAAGGGAATGGGAGTATAGCAAATATGGAATTGCCACCCTAAAAATTCAAATTGGGGGGATGCTTCACATTAGGAACCACTGTTTTAGAGTGAAAATGGAGAATAAATTAAATAATTTCCAATATTTATGTTTTACTGTTTACACTCACAAAAGAAAAGAAAAAAAAATATATATCCAAATATAAGTTTCAAATATAGTTATAAACAGTATCTGATTTACGGCAAGGCATTCGGGACACGGGCCCCCAAATGCTACTGAAGATTTTACAATTATTGGCCATAACAGTTTTAATGGTTAAAAAACAAAATATGGAAAAATGTGTTTGTCAAAGATTATCTACGATTTGTCAAAGTAACTTTATTTTTTCCTGATTTTTTAACAATTTATGTGCAAGAATGTACAGAACTCTGTTTGTGGAATCGCCATATTATTTCATTTTTATTTCTTTTACCTGTTATGCCTTATGGTTAACATGGACAAAGGCATGTGGTTCTGCTAGTTACTTTAAAAAAAAAAAAAAATTTCAGTGAAATCTTGTATTTGAAAGAAAAATTTATTTGATTAATAGGATATGCTAATATTTTCAATAATTATAGCTTGGTACTGCAGTAAATTTATTATTAGTTGCTGCATACTTTATCATTCCAGATATGTGGACTTGCATAGAGAAAGGTAATCAGCACCACACAATTCATAATAAAATTCAATTGAAATTTCATAATTATGAAATAACTATTTAAAAGTAAATTAATGATTATCAAATTAATTTTTTTAAACTGATATTTTAAAGAAATTATTAAAGTTAATAGCGGTTATCTTAATAAGTACTGTTTTCAATATTATATATATATATTACTCAAGGCTGCTGTAAGCATCGGTGCAAGGAGGCCCCCATACGCATCTGTGCCCAGGGCCTCCAAATTTGTAAATCGGTCCCTGGTTATAAAGAATAAACATACATTGCTTAAGCACAAATTAATGACAAAAAAAATATTGTAACATTTTATGATAATATTAGTTTTCTAGAAAAGAGAAAAATAAAAACCTGTAGTTTATTAGGAAACTTATTCAAGATATTGGCCATTTCAATATTTATTTTTTTGTTTGTTTATTTGTATCCTTCAATAGTACAAAAAAAGTCTCTAAGAATGGTTATTACTATTACTCACAAATTATCAAAACATGATTTGAGTGCAAGAACAGTTCTTAATTTTTTCAAAAAAAAAAAAAAAAAAAAAAAAAAGATATGCATTACACAATAAAATGCTAATCACTTAAAATAATAGATATGTATACAAAGCTTAAATGCAATATATACATATACAATATCAAGATTCGCATACTCCATAAAAAAAAAAAAATCCAAATACAAGTTTTAAATACATCAAATCGTAACGGCCTTGTTTATTCACAGAATTTACAATATTTTTCTACAGTTAAAAAATTGTGGTTTAACTGCGCGAACCCTGCATTATATAAAATAATGAATGTAAATTCAATTAATGAATGCAAAAACAGACTTTTTTAAATTCAATAAATCAGATAAATTTCATAGATTACTGAAACGAAACATTTTATTAAATCCAAAGTTCTACAATAAGAATGAATTATATAACAAAATATTTAAAATAATAGTGATACAAACAAAACCTAAGGTGCTTCAAAGGCCAATTTGTAGGATACTTCATTATATTCTGCAAATAGTCATTGCTATCTGAAATTAAAACCATAAGTAATCAATTAAATTGAAAACTCTCTACATGATAAAAAAACATGCAAATACTTTACATCGTAAAAAAAGGGTATTTTTTTAAACATCAATTAAACAAAAACTACTACATTTAATTTTTTAGTTATTAAATTGTATACTTAATATCTTTCCTTATACATTCAATGTGCAAATTATGATACAAGATTGCCAGTTTTTTAATTTTAGATACTTTTATGTATTAGGGGCTGTGCATATATAATGTTATAAAGCTATCTCCAAGAAGAAGTGAAACAATTCTCTTTGATATCTTTATTATTTTTTATCTAACCAAAATCTTTTTTTTTTTTACATCAAAAGAGTTTTATGTATTTTTATTAAAATACAAAGTTATTATTAAAGCCATTAAATGATTTTAATTTCATTACAAAATAGGGAATACCCCCAACATCTGGCATTAAAAAAAAAAAAAACTAAAAAAAAAAAATTGTAAAATAAAAAAGAATTTGTAGATATTGATAGCGACATCATTAAAGGAAAGGAGGGGGGTGTCTACAATTATCATACAGTCAAAAACATATGCAATGTACTGCCACTTAACTCTATTTCATATAAACAAGATTGGATTTAGGTACAGACCTCATGACAACTAAAATTAGAGGGTTTTTTTTTTTTTTTTTTTTTGGGGTGGGGGGAGTTAAAATTGAGAATATTCTTTTACTTTTGAAAATTTTTTAAATGCCGTGGGTGTGTTAGAAATAAAGGTTAAATTTGGCAGGAAAAGCAAAATTTTCAAAGTCACTTTCTGACAATCTTTATTTACATTTTTAAATCTCATCATATTGTTAAATCTTTATAAGTAGATTTAAGAGTTTTTTTCCACAATCAGACTAAAGTCAGTTCCTAACTCTAGTTCCTTACATAAATCACAATTCCGAAAGAAAAAGGTATTTAAGAGCCATTGAACTAGTTTGCCTTGTGCACACATTTCTTCTTTTTGCAACATAGTACAGTAGACTCCCTCAAATCCGCACATCATTTAGACTCAAACAATCAGACTTAAACAATGAGACTTAAGATGTAAAAAATGAAGTTTTTTTAAAAAAATTTATAACATTCTGTACACATTTTAATATGGAATTCTAGTTAATATGATTGAACTCTCATGTTTTCTCATGAAGGAAGCATAAATTTATTTCTGAAGAATTTCAAGATAGTCCTGATATCAGTGGCTTTATCTTTTTAACAAATACATTTATGTATTAATCAAACTTTTTGGTTATTAAGTATGGCTAAACATGAAAGAAAACTTTGTTATTTTAAGATTTTGATGGGAATTATTAGTGTATATTTATAAGGAGAATTTCACTGAATGATTCAAGGAAAAAATCTCTCATCACTATGCATATTTAGTTATGTATTATGAATTATTTACTTGACCTTTACTTTTAATATTTAAAAAATAATAATTTTGTTAATTTTTATTATTTTACTTTATTGTAAGCATTTATTATACTTTTGAGTGCATTATTAAATTCAAATTACTGTTTAAAAATATAAACAAAACTGACCAGAAATCTGCAAAATTCTAAAATCTGCCCAATCTCTTGTTTTTAAGCTATGTGGATTTAAGAAGAGTCTACTGTATTTCCAGATATTTTTTCTCTAATATATAAGTTGCATATTATGATGAGTTTCACAGAGATTCTTTCAAATAGTAAAATGATTTTTTTTTTTTTTTTTTTTTTTTTTTTGGGGGGGGGGGGGGGGGGTTCATTGGTAAATTAAAAATAGTAAACATGTTAGAAATTTTAGAAATGTCAATTTTTTAATTTATCAGAGACAAATTGTGTGCTGGAGAAAAGCAAGCTAAGTGCAGATTAGAAAATTTGTTTCATTGGTCGCTGTTTCATTTTCATGATTGTTTATATTTGGTGCAAAATTGCACTTTCTTACCACTGAGTTATACCAAGACACCTATAACAAAGAAGTACCTAATGTTCATTACAGATTTGATTACTACCAAGCCATTATTGCTACATGATCATACAATACATTTGGCATTTTTATAATAAACTGGTTAAGTCCTACACATCAGTCACCAGACATAAAACATTTATAATATGTGACAGACATTTCTTAGAAATTTACTTTACAAAATACACTTAGCTGAAAAAAAGAGGTCACATAAATACAGGGTTACCAGAATTTGGCCAGTCCCCCTCATCCGAAAAATCCAGTTGACTGAAACAGTGATTAATTTTTAAAAACAAATATACTGGATAGCTTGAGTGGTAAGATTCCGCACCCTTTTTTTTTTTTGGAAAAAATAAAATTCTCAGTTAAATATATGCATGCAGGGGTTGATGCAGGTTTTTTTTCTTGGGGCCCATTTTGTGAAAAATAAAGGTTATTTTTGTGAAATTTATTATATTTTTGTGAAAAATAACATTTTGTAACGAAAGTTGAAATCCAGTTAATCAAATTCGAACCAAGAATTTATAAACAAAAACTTTTTAAAATCCTTTTGCTGAAGTTTTCCTCTCTGGTGAACTTGTTTGTTTACAAATTACACATTTTAAAACATCACAAAAAATAAATAAATACTAAATAGTATGTTTTTATGGAATAGAATTTTGTGAAGGGCCCATTTTATCAAATTGATTTTTGTGAAGGGGCCCATTTTATGAAGTAGATTTTTGTGAAGGGGCCCATTTTATTAAATAGATTTTTGTGAAGGGGCCCATTTTATTAAATAGATTTTTGTGAAGGGGCTCTAAACAGGCCCCAAATTTTTCCTGGATCGACCCCTGGCATGTCAAAGTGATCTTTGCTCCAGAAATACATAAATGAAATTATCTAAAAGTGCTGTATAAAAGGGACAAAATATATTATTTTCCAAAAAGAACTTTAAGCAAACTTCCTTTCCCTTTTAAATTCCAAAGAAAATATCCCTTTGGAAAGAAGAGACAACAACTTTCTTAACATCATTTTCAGGTGCTCATAATATAAGCCTTCAATTTGACAGCTGTCTAAGGATCAAATCCCTTTCTCCACACACACCCTCTTATACACTTACAATGCTTTCCTCGTATTTTTGCATTAATTTAAAAAATAATCAAAATTGCTTTTTAAAAAAGTAGAATTTTACTTTTTGGAGATGCTTGATTAATATATAGTAAAATCTCTGTAATGAACACTCTTGAAAAGCAGATGTCTCTGCAAACACATTTTCATTTCACAACATTTACTAGGAATGAAAATTTATATGACAACATTCCATTCGTATGACTTTAACTCTGAATAGTGAACAATGTGATATGCACTATTCCGAGGTTTAATACTTAGGCTGCAAACAGACCAAGTTGTTGCGACCAAAGAAAAAATATATATTTTTACGTTGAATAATATCACACTAGTTGACAAGTTTTTAAACGAAAAAGCATGAGGCTTGCAAGCATTATTGAAATAATTTGTAATTGAATAGTTTATTTTTTTAAAAATATATTTCATTAAATTACAACTCAAGTTCTAAACGATTGTTGTTTCTTGACAAATGTTTTTCCTCTCCTATATTGTCATATCCAAAATTCAATTCAAAACAATAACTCAAACATCCTTAATCATTTTTAAATTTAATATTGTTACCAAGAAATAATAGAGTACTTGCGTATTATCCTAGCCAGGAGAGATAGATTGCCAAAAATGGTTGCCAATCTTATTTATTGTTACCAATCATGTACAAAACAGTAATTTATTATTAGGTACATAACATTGCTAAAAATGATAAATATAAAATAAATAAACAAATAATAAATGAGCAATAATAAATAACAAAAAAATATTATTTATAATAGCAATTGTAACTGACCTGGCCCGGATAATATGTAGGTACCACCAATAATACAAGTAACAAACAAGATCTGCATTAATAAGGTACGTCAGGAATGAAAAAACAGTAGAAATTATTTCAAGTAATACATTAATAAAATATTCTTATAATTTAATCATATTATAACAGATATTTTTATAATTTTGCATTAATTAAGAAAATACACAAAATGGTTTTAAAAAGATAAATTTCAACCTTTTGAAGAAGCTCTCACGCATATATGTTTAATTGTTCGCTCCTCCATAAATAATATTCTAACATTCATGACATATCGAAGGAATACATGTATAAAATAATAAAAATGTATAAAATAGTACACATAAGTATATGTTATTTAATGATATGAAAAACAATTACCGAGTGGACAGTATTTAGATGAAAGATGTTAGCTCAGATCAGCCAATGCCTTTATGCCAAATGTCATACTCTTCAGACTTTGCATTCTCCAGGGGCTTGGAAAATTAAACAAATGTGGCATACCTGTCTGTTTTAATTGCTTCCATCAGTCCTTTTGAAACTAGCTCATAACTTTTTCAAAGTGATCTGACAGATAAATAAATAATAAAAGGCTTTACATAATGCACAAATATTAAAATTATTAAATATAAAATAACAAGACTGAGAACAGCATTTTCAATTTGCTTAGATTTATACTTTGATTTGACGGATATTTAATTTCTCTCAGTACAGGAACCTTGTTTTCTTTTTTTAAAAAGCTTGGCACAATTTGGGTTTACAGAAAGTGGGATTTGTTGCCAAATAATATAAACATATATAAAAACAAACTTGATTAATTTTTATGCTTGTTTATATATGTTTATGTACACACACACACATATATATATATATTAAATATTTTATACATATAAATATATATATATATTTATAAATGCTTTTTATATATATACAATTTACGGTACTTTTCAATTAGCCGGGCACCAGTGAATTATATATAGTATATGTATATACACATATATGTATGTACGTCCTTTTACTAGAGATGTAAAATTTCCAAAAATCTAACGGTGATAGAAGAAAAAGAATCTTTTCTGCAAAAATTGATTTAGCTTTTTAGTATAATAAATTTTGTTCTAATATTTTTTTACAAAAAATAAAATAAAAAGTAACTTTAAAATTAATGCAAACTAGATTTTTTTTTTCACTTTAGATTAATATATTATAAATATAAATACAATATATATAAAATAATGATTTTCGTACTTAAGGGTTATAGTGGCCCCCACAATTATGAATTATGCCAAGATTGTAGTTATGATTTAGCCAAGTTCATCACAAAGTTTATATATATAATCAAACAATCATATATGTGCCATATATGAGGGGGTTAGAATGACAGTGGAGTAAGTCAAAAAAAAAAAAAAAAAAATCTAGAAAACCATATTTTCTCTGAGCGTATATATTAATTTCTATTCAGTGTGACAGTCAAATAAGTCATAGTTAACATACGGAATCACTAGAGGGAAAAACAAGTTGGACCACTTAATGCAACGGCAATACAAGAAGTTTCACAAAATCCTTCAATTCTCAAATTACTAAATATATTGACTTACTCCACTGTCATTGTAACCCCCTCATATGTTATTATATAGGGTAGATGTGCCAATAATGGACCTCCTTCCAGTAATGGGCCACCTTCAACATTTTTGGTTTATAAAAAAAATAACCAATAAAAATTCAGCTTTTTTTATTTCATTAATATGATTTCTTTAAATTGTAGTTAGAACTAACATTAGCATTTTAATAATAATAATTTTTTGGAACACACAGGCATTCTATTTAGCTGAAATCAAAATATTGCCAGCCTGTTGTAACAGCTTTGAAAATAATTATTTAAAAAAAAAAAAAAAAAAAAAAAAAAAAGCAGCAGATCACTTTTTACTAAATATCAATCATCAAAAATGACAATTTTTGAGAGAACAGGTGTATCATTCACTCTCAAGCAATTTCTGCAAATAAAGAATTGAAAACTACTTCAAGAATCAAAGTTATGTCACATATTATTTTAAATCTGCAAACACTGTTGTAAATTCGTAATTAAATTACAATAGTACTTTTTTTTTTACATATTACTATTGTTTATTCTATGGATATGAGGATCATTTCTAAATGATTCATAAAATGCAATCTTTTTTTTGCATTTCGTTTTGTTAATGTTTTTTTTTTTCTAAATTACCTCCTTAAGATTTAAATTATTTGTGTTTATTCCACAGTTTTTTAGACTTTTTAAAAATAAAATATAAATGCTGATATATTATATAGGGTAGATGTGCCAGTAATGGGCTACTTTCAACATTTTTGGTTTACAAAGAAATAACCAATAAAAATTCAGTTTTTTTAATTTCATTAATATGTTTTCTTTAAATTTTAGTTTTAAATACAATCATAATATAAATTATCTATTACTTTTTGTGGTGTGTCCATTACTGGAATTTAGGGTGTTTTGATTTATATCTGTTATTTACAATTAAATTTCAATTCACATTGGGAAGTGTGACTATGAGCATGGTTAAATATTGTTAGTAGATTAATATAATATTAAAAAATGTGGAATATAACAATTATAACTATTAATTAAAAAAGAATTTTAAAAGAAATTCCTTAAGGGTGTCCATTACTGGCACATCTACCCTATATATAGATAGCTATAATACTAAGCTAGATTTCACTTCATACTAAAATAATAAAAACCTGCAAAACACATTCTTCTGCAAAGTTCCATCAAGGAAAGGCAAAAGGAAGTTCGAACAAAAAATAATTTATTGTTACCGAAGTCTTAATAAACGTTACTGAGAGTGTGCAGGTGCATTTTCAAATTCAGATCATTAATTTCTATTTCGTAATTAACAGAAAATAAATATTATGCAAAAAATAAATATTTAATTACATTCGTTATTTTTCATTTAATAAAAAAAAATTAAAGGGAAAATAATTAATAGTAATTTTTAAATGAATTTCTATGATAAAAGAACAAAAGCAATATTAGTAATAAAAAAATCTAATTAGTTAATTAATCAAAGAGATAATGCATAATATTATTGACAAATAAAGTGCTTGAAGGACAATCTCTAATTAACAGATAAATTGTAAACAGATTTTTTAGAAATTAAAACGAGTAAGAACGGCATTCTAGTTGGATAAATACGTAAGCTAAAGAGAAAAAGAAATAGGTCCTATATAATGTTTTGATAAACATAGTTAAAAATCTAATATTAATTAATAATTGTTTAAAGTTTGCAAGAAATTAAAAATAAATTAATAACCATGCATATTATGTGTATTTATACCCTTATGTAAATATTAAAAAGTCAATAAATAATTTAAAAAAAAAAAAAGTAATTAACTTCAGCATGCATTTTGACGATTGTTAAATTTCAGCCAACATCAAAACATAAGTCACAAGGTGCAAAAAATAACACTATTTTATAAAAATCCTACACATAAATACATCGGTTTATCAAAAAACAATAATCTAGAACTTTAATATCCATGCATATATAATTCCTACGACAAAAAATTTAAATAATATAGAAAAAACTTACACTGCAAATGTTTTCCCGGGAAATTATCAAAACTTCATGGCGTGACGGTTGATCACAACTTTGGATATTTTGAACAAATTTTGTCTTGATTCTTGATGATTCTCTGTACTTTTCTGGGAAACGCTTCGAACAAAATTAAATAAATCAAATTAGCTGTGTTGGGTACGGTTTAGGGTTAGTAGTTCATACAGTTCAGATCCCATAGAACGAACAGGGTACACAAAAACACAGAAACACGTGACGATTGCAAATCAATGGCGGACCGGAAGCGGACGGATGCTTGAAAACCATAACAGTACCTGTACGCATGCGTCTGAACTTAGCTAACTGGAGCACTGAGGGCTCAGTGAACTGGAGTCGTTTTTATCAGACGATTTTTGTAGGAGCTTTTATTTTTCTTTTTTAAAGGTGCTGGACAGTGTTGAATTCAGAACCTTTTCTCTGGGAGGGATTTCTATGGCTCTGGGGGAGGGGGAAATTGCACTTTTGAACCATTAAAAGCATACAATCTCAAATCTTCCGGCGGGGGATATTTCAATCAGTGTTGAATTCAGACAGTTTTCTTCGGGGGGGGGGGGGGGGGGTACACTTTCTACCATTGAAATAATAAAATCTCGAATCTTCCGGGGGGGGACATTTCAAAGCTCCGGGGAGAATGCCCCCCCCCGGGCCACCTCCTGAATTCAACACTGATTTCAATGCTCCCGGGGGGGGGGGGGGCTGAATGTCCCCGCATGGGTACCCCTTGAATTCAACACTGGTGATGGGTATCAGCACGAAAATATTGGTCCCCTCCTTAGACGATATACAAAATTCTTATACTATCATTTTTTTATGCAATAACATTTTTGCGACCGTAAAAAATTAGCGACCTATCACGATCAGTGCTTTCAGATCTTTTATTTCGGGGAGGTTGACTGTGCGGCCTGCGCAACATAGCGCGGGGCCCTGGCAAAGCACTTTTAACTACTTAGCGAGACCCAACGTCTCTCACTGCAACACTGCACTAATAACATTTATTTTTAAATTTTATATATCATAGTACATAAAATATAGATAACAATGTGGAAAAAAATATTTTTTCACTAGTGTTTAATGTGAAAAATTATAATTTCCCAAAATCTTCTATTTTTTGCAATATTTTAAATATTTATTTTTTTAATTCATTTTTATTTTTAGGATTATCAAATGTATACATTCCCCGACAATGACGTCATCTTTGGCTGTAAGAAATAAAGTTATTACGCACTTTTTCTCCACGTAGAAACATTTAAAACAAATATACAGCAAAAAGTTTCAGATTTTTTTTTTTCAAAATTTTTATTGTTTTGAAAGTGCAATTTCCTCCTGGAGTTTCATGAATCCTACGCGAAGAAAAATGTCTGAATATAGCATTGAATATGGCGTTTACTGAAATGTGTTTTGAATGTGTTCTGTTATACGCATGTGTTTCACTTTCCATTAAATCTTTACCAAAGTGACAGCCGGGGTTTGGGAAACGCATTTTATCACACATTTTCAAACACATGAGAATGCCTTAAACAGATTGGAAACACATCTTGGCACCTCAAGCGTTTATAATGCGTTGTATTTAGAGTAAAATGTGTTTCAGGGATTTGCAGTGTAGTTTATTTCGTTAAAAATGTTCCTTGTTTATATTTTATCTTAATTGTTCAAAATAATTCGTTTTTTTTTTTTTTTTTTTCTTTACGTGCTTATAAATTGTCCAGATTCTTTTTATTTTATTAGTATGATTAAAAATGCTTTACATAGATTACAAATTCAAATTTTCACACATTGAAACGGCTTTTATCTTTGTTTAACCATCGTTTACCATCGCTCAAATGACCAGCTTTTTTTTTTTTTTTTTTTTTTTTAACGTGCTTATAAATTGTCCAGATTCTTTTTATTTTATTAGTATGATTAAAAATGCTTTACATAGATTACAAATTCAAATTTTCACACATTGAAACGGCTTTTACCTTTGTTTAACCATCGTTTACCATCGCTCAAATGACCAGCTCTTTTTTTTTTTTTTTTGATAAATAAATTACTTATTGAGATATAAGCGATTCGTGTCACGATTTTCCCTTTTCTCGTTCTGAAGCATCGGGAATTCGGTTCAAAACACAGACTTTGACAGAGTTTTCTGAAATATCTTCTGCCTTTACAAAAAAATAGAAAACGTATTCCGATTACATATAGTTTCCGAATAACAACAGCTTTCATGCCTTTCCGAATAAAAATGAATCAATAAAATGTGTTTGTTTGAATTTGGGAGCAGCCTTAATGCTGACTTCGTATAGTGGGAATAAAAACTGGTCTCCCTTTTGAGTGCGCGCATTAACGGGAGTTCACTCACTGTTAAAAATTTGCAGCAAACTGTCCAGTCATTTAACCGTTTTATAGAAAATGGTTACATAACAGTATTTTAACTCTATTTTAACTATATTATTACGTCCATAATATGGTCAGAATAAAGTTAGATTACAGTTATGTAACCATTTTCTATAAAAACGGTCAAATGACTGGACAGTTTGCTGCAAATTTTTAATAGTGTACATCAATATTTGATGCATACATTGTTCTTCTATGAAGACATGATATTCAGCTATTCAATTTTCTTAAATAGCCAAAGATATAATATATATATATAAAAAAAAAGAAAAAAAAAGAAAAGAAAGAAAGAAAGTTATACTGATAAACTGGATAGTTAAAAAGAAATGGTGATATTGAGGAAGCATGTACTATAGGTTCTCAACTGGGATACCGTCCCCTAGTGCTCGCTGGAGCCTTCCAAGGGGGCGGTAGCAGGTCCAGAGGCAAATGGAGGGCTTTAAGACAGTCAAGGGGGGCGGCCGTGGCGTACCTACCTATTTAGGAAATTAACATAATAAAATTAGCTGGGTCTGTGATGAAAACCTTAAATATACGTTTAAATGAAAATCTATACAAACGAACCTAGAGTTGGGCGACCAAAATAATTTTTTTTTTATGAATATCAAAAAATCGCCGTGTAACACGAATAAACGCTAATAGTCGCGGCGGACAAAATTTTATTATAGCGAGCTAAAACACTGTAACCGCAACTTTTTAATGAATGATAAAAAAATCGCTGCGGAAAGTGAAAAATCGCTATAATTCGCCTTAAAAATCGTTAAAAATTCAAAAATCGCGGCGTGCAAAATTTGATATATTAGGCTGGCTAAAAGTTACAAACCAAATTCCTTATTTTATTAACACATATTTCGAAAAATGTCAGAAAGATGGTGACAAATGCCTGAACAATGATTTGCAAACGAACATGTGGTTTGAATCTGCTCAATAAATTCTTTTATTTTGAGTGAAAGTGATAGAAGTCATTATAGCCAATATTTTTATAACTATCTAAAAATCTGTTGAAAAGTTCATTTATTTAAACTTAAACAGTGACTAATTTTGTATTTCAAAATGTCTGAATCTAGGAAATGTCGCCAAGTATTGGGTGTTTGAAGAATGTATTTACGCACTCTCCTACAAATCAATCATTATGTGTTTAATTTGCAAGAAAGTTTTTTCAAATGAAGCCATGAAGCCATCTAGGCTACAGGAGCATTTGAATAAAATGTATGATGATAAAAAAGGACAAAGATTTATCCTGTTTTCAGGGACTGGAAAAGAAATATTTAAAGCAGGAACTGTAACAAAGACTTTTGAGTTGTCTTCTAAACAAGATGACGGACTACGAGCCTTATATAATATTTCATTGTTAATCGCAAAAGAGGGAAAAACACACAATTGGCAATGAATTAATCTTGCCGGCAGTCAAATAGGTAATAAAAATTATTCTACATCATAAGACATCATCAGATATCATCAGAAAAATTCCACTGAATAATAATTCGTTACAAAGAAGAATAGATAAAATGGCTAAATACGTTAGAATATCATTATGTTATTACTTAAAAACTTGCAAAATTTCCATTCAACTCGATTAATAAATTCTACCAAATAACGAAGCACTACTCTTATACGCTCGATTCATAAAAGAACAAAAAAATCGTCAAGATTTATTATTTGCTAAAAATTTGGAAACTGATACAAAGGGATAATCGACATTTCATACCATCAATAAGTTTTTTCAAGGGAAAGAAATTTCTCTTCGTAATATTTTGTCATCTGCTACTTATGGTGCTCCAGCAATGGATGGGGCGTCATAAGGGTTTCATAGCGCATTTGAAACAAGCAGTATCAAATGTACTCGCTGTACATTGTGTTATTCATCGTCAGCATTTGGTTGCAAAAAAATTTAATGAACGCCTGCATACGTCGCTTCATTACGTTATTAGAGCAGTCAACAAAGATTAGAAGCAATTAATTGCATGACAGATTATTTAATCAACATATTGTAGTAAAAATGATGAAGATTACAATCGCTTGCTCCTACAAACAGACGCTCGTTAGCACTCAAAAGGTATTTGTCTGAATAGTTTTTCAATCTATTTTACTCAATACTGGATTTTCTTGAAAACAGAGACGAAAAATTGAGCGAAAACCTGATTACATCAAAAAATGAAATCCTTATTTGACAGACCTGTTTAGAATATTTAATGGAGTCAATTTACAATGGCAAGATGATGAATTGACTTTAAAAACAAAAAGCGTCGTAGCTGCTTTTGTGGGAAAAATTCTCCCACTTTATCAGCAGTATCTGCAAAACAGGAAGATTTACTTACTGCCAACACTTGAACGTTCTTCATGCTGTTTTTGCGCAGCGGTTCCAGGCTATTTCAAATATGAATATACCGAGTCGAGCTTTAGATCCTTTCGCAAATGCAGATACAGCAGAATCATCAAATTTAAAAGAGGATCTCGTAGAACTCACAACTAGTGATGAACTAAAAGTAAAATTCAGAAATGGATACCAAGAGTTCTGGCTTCAAAATTCATTACAAGCTCTCTACCCTGGATTGTGAGTAAGAGTACAGAAATTTGCTATTGCTTTTCCTTCGTCGTATTTGGCTGAGCATGGGTTCAGTGCAGTATCTGATTTACTGTCTAAGAAAAGGAACAGACTGCACATCACTGAACGTGGCAATGTGCGACTGATGTAAATTTCAACTGGAACCCGAAATTGTTAAAACTGCACTGGCCTCAATCATCACATTATTTTTTTTTCTTATTGATTTTGTGTTTATTTTTAAATTTTTAATTAAAAAATTTTCACTACATTTGATGGCCGTTTTAATTAATGTAATTCTTAACAGATAGATGGACAGATAAAATAGGTATAGCTAATATGCAATAATATTTAAATATTTGGTATAGTTAATTATTAAGAAAGATTTTTTTTCTTGTAATTTTTAGAATATTTTTTTCCTTGTAAAGAGGGGCGGTGGTCTGTATAAGCTTGGGAACCTATTATGTAAATGAATGGCAAAAACAATGACCTGGACAAACTTACATTGATAAACAGGAAAAAGGTTTGAAAGGGCACCATTAAAATTGGAAAAAATAGAAAAAAACACAGTAGAGTTTGTAAAGTTGATTTTCACCTTCCTGGGTCAAATTTTCTTATAAAACAATCTTCTTGTTTAAATTTTCAGTTCAAAATCATTTATCTGTTGTTTTTAGGACAGTTAGAAATGAAGAAAGGGTGTTTTAAAAATCACGGTCCGGTATGTATTTACAATAACTTTGCACTTTAGATGTATTTCTCTCAAAATTTTGCTATTCGAAAGAAATCTGCACCATTATCATGTCATCCCAAGTATTATTCAAGAAACCTTAATGAAATATTCAGAGTACACTTTAGATGTTATTGTAAATGAAATGACCTGAAAAATTTTACGTAGATGAAATATTTTTCTTATTAATGTTTTTGTATGAAAAAAGTCCAGAACTTTGGAAAAGCAATCATGTTAGAGTGATGTACAATCATTCAAGGAGTATTTTCTTTTCATTTTAAAAACTCACTTAGATTTAGTTTATTTTGAAAAAATATTATCATATATGTATCCTGTGTTTAAAAGAAATTGAAATGCATTTGAATTCAATATAGGATGTTAGCCGTTTATTAGGTATAAATTTCACTATTAAAATTTACTAGAAATCATTCAGTTTTTCAAAAAGGAAGGCGGTACTCAAGAGTTGAGAGGTTTAACCATTTCAAATCGGCTTTTTAATTTCTTTCCTTTTTTAAATGCAATTTTCAACATCTAGAATAGTTTGAGTCTGACCGAACTTGATAGAAAAATAAATAAATAAAATATGCTTATTTTAATTGCTAAAAAGCGTAAAATAAAAAGATTACACTGAGAAAAATGACACATTCAAATCTGAGTAAATCGATGTTTCAATTCGTTATGAAACTTTTTGTTTCAAATAGGGCGATCCAATGCTTTCAATTCTGAAATACCAGAAATATTTAGAATATTGAAACATGGACATACTCAAAACTGAGCACATAGAGGTCAGTTCATACTCTTTTTTGAAACATGGACATACTCAAAAATGATTAGAATCAGTTCAAACTCATTTTTGAAACATGGACATACTCAAAATGATTAGAATCAGTTCAAACTCATTTTTGAAAGATGGAAATACTCAAAAAAAATCTAGACTAAGTTTGAGTCTGACCAAACTTCATAAAAAAATGTATATTGGATTACCCGGAAAATTCGTTCCGTTTGGGAAAATTAATTCGCAGCGGAAAATTCTATTTTCCAGTCAACCAAATAAATTAATAAATAAAGTGCTCATTTTTGAGTATTTCCATGTTTCAAAAATGAGTTTGAACTGATTCTAATCATTTTGAGTATTTCCATGTTTCCAAAATGAGTACGAACTGACCTCTGTGTGCTCAGTTTTGAGTATGTTCATGTTTCAGTATTCTGAGTATTTCTGATATTTCAGAATTGAAAGCGGGTCGTCATATTCGAAACAGAAAGTTTCATAACAAAATGAAAACGTTGACTAAGTCAGATTTGAAAGTGTTATTTTTCTCACTAGTGAGAAAAATGATTACAGCTGTTATCTGTTAAAGATTACAGCTGTAATCTTTTTATTTTACGCTTTTTTTGTAATTAAAAGAAGCATATTTTATTTATTTATTTTTCTATCAAGTTCGGTCAGACTCAAACTATTCTAGATGTTGAAATTAGATGTTGTATTTAAAAAGAGAAAGAGAGAAAGAAACTGATTTGGATTGGTTAAATCGCCCAACACCATCACCTCTTTGTGTACTGCCTTTCTTTTTTGAAAAATTGAATGATTTCTAGTAAATTTTAGTAGTGAAATTTTAGTGGGGACTAACATCCTACAATGAATACAAATACCTTTCAATTTCCTTTAAACACGGGATGCATTTTTTGGGACACCTGTATAATATCATTTGATGATGGATTGGTGAAACTAGCGTCTTATTTAACATCCCATATAGCTTTCTTATGAATAGTGCCGTGGCTTCATTCCTAAATCACCATACTAAAACAACCACCCCTCTTGTGAACTGTAATCTAATGTCACCTAATAGCACTACCGTATTATTTTCTATCCTGCTGTTCCATTTATATAAGAGCTTTTTTTTTTTTTTTTTTCGCATTGGCAGAGAAAATCTCGCAAGCGGTCTCATTAAAACTTTTTCTTTTCCTCTTGATTCGCCGGAAACGAATCGGCCTGTCCCACCGACGCAAAAAATTGGACGAAAAAATATAAGGAGACAGAAGAAAATGTCGTTTGGTATAACCCCCTTTCTTAATCTACCCTCGCCGATACAAGGAAAAAAAAAAAATCTTCGAGGTCTTACCTGACTTTTTTTCTTTCTTCTTTTTTCGGGTAACTCAAAAGACAACAAAAAGCTGTCAGGTGCATTCTTTATTTTTATTTTATTAAATGGAATGGGTGGTAATGTTACAGTGAATATTTTTCTAATGCAAAGTACGATGAAATTTCATTCATAAAGTGATGCTATAATAGTGATTCCTTTGAGTTTATTAGCAATTCCGAAATCAGTACACCGGAAATTCGTTAAATAATTTTTCTTCAAATATAGATAAATATATTAAGGGGAGGTTCTACTTCTTTGGCCTAAATTTTACTTTCTTTTTTCTTTTTTTTCCCCTGTTCTTTTTTTTTTTCTTTTTAGGTTACAAAGAAATGATACCACTTTCGGACTTTTGCATTATATTTATTGTCATTTCACTTATATATTTGAATTTTTGTGTGTAAAAGAAAAAAAAAAAGGAACAGTACGTCTTGTGTGACGAGGAGTACCTGCAAACGCGTGCCGTGAACTTCCAACCGGGCGACCATTTTTCTCTGGTCACAAGAGTCTGAAACAAATTGGGTCGCAAGTTATAAAAGGGCATTCAATTCTATGGAGCTTATAAGAAAACTCCAACATTTAAAAGTTGATTTTTGACATTTGACCAAATATATATATATATGTATTACTTTTACAAGCTCGAAAAAAATAATAATTAATCAATGAAAATTACACCTTTCGGTGATATAAGATTCAGAACGTATCTTTTAAATAAAAAATGAAGGGAATCGGTTGAATATTTCTCGAGAGAAATGGTCGGCCAGTTTGAAAAACATGGTTTCGAGAAAAACAAGATTAACGACAATGTTACGTTCAACGAGCGAAGTTATTTTCAATGAGCAAAAATTAGTGTAAGGAATTGGAATATCACGAAAATACTTTAGGGCAACAACCTACACACTTGAGAAATAAAAATCGAAATAAAAAAAATCGAAATTTTTTATTGAAAGAAGTAGAACCTCCCCTAAAGCAAGCTGTGCTGAACTGTTAGTAGTAAAAGAAATGCATTTCTGTAAAGTCGAACAAGCTATGGATACGAAATGCAGAATTTAAAACAATATACGTATCTGAGGAAATAATTGGCAACAAAACTTTAGTTTGCCTTCTGTAGTTAGTTGGCAATTTGAGGGTGTCGGGGCATGAAAGTGCCAAGTCACATTTTTGGTAAAATAAATCTAACACTGTAATCTGTTACTTGATATTGTAAATTATAATATCCAACATATAATTTGTTTCTAATGCCATTTGGTGGCAGCATACGTGACAGGTTTCGTTTTTGCCTGCCCCAGACGTTTATGACCTCAATAAAGATAGCTAATTTAGAAAAAACGTAATAGTAATATCATTAAAATAATGCCATATTGTTACTCAGAATATCACAAATGTTACTAAGACATTGGCGAAAAAACTTTGTTATATATCTTGATTTGAGTATTTGATCAAATTTTCAAATTGAAATATCCCAGAAGTTAAAAAATGTGGCTTGGCACTCTCTTGCCCCGACCCCCTCATTTGTTTTCATCTCTCCTATTTTAGGAATTTCGTCTTCCTTATTACATTTGTTTCTATAACAGACTTGCATTACCAATTTGAACGAGATTTCCATATCTTTAATGTGAGGGTCTTCGATTTTTTTAAAAATTTGCATTTTTTACATCCTTTAACTGCGCAGATTGTTGCCCTTAAAGACTTTCGTAAATATTTCAATTCCTTACAACCTTTTTTGCTCGTTGAACGTTACGCTATAGTAAACCTTTAAACTTGTTTTTCTCGAAACTTATGTTTTTCAAAATGGGCGACCCTTTTTCTTGAGAACTACTGATTTCCTTAATTTTTTATTTAAAAGAAAGGTAATCGTGTTTGCTAAAGCATATACCATCGAAACGTATAATTTAATTGATTAATTATTTTTTCAAGCTCGCAAAAAGTAAAATAAAAGTTTTTTTTTTTTTTTTAAGACCTTTTTTGTTCAAATGACCTACTATTTTGTCAAAAATTAACTTTTTAAACTAAATGTTGGTATCAGCTCCAGAGAATTGAATACCCTTTCATAATTTGGCGACCCAATTTATTTCAGATTCTTGGAGAAAAACTGTCGTCCGATTTGACGTTCACAGCGCGCACCTGCAAGTACTCCCGTCGCACAAGGTAGTTATTCATTTTTTTTTTTTACACACAAAAATTTAAATATATTAGGGAAATTTCAATAAATATAATAATGCAAAAAGTCCGAAAGTGGACTCTTTTCTTTGTAACCGAGAAAAAAAAAAAAAAAAAAAAGGACAAAGAAGTAGACCTGCTTCTTAAATGATATAAGATCCCTTAAGTATTTTGATAAAATTCCCTCTGAAAATTAATTTCTCTAAACTCAGTTTGTTACAATCCAAATCTTGGTGTAATGAACTCCACTTGACATCAAATATCTGATCGTCATAAATTTCATTATAATGGAATTACGTTTCATTTGTAGAAATGTCGAGGGAAATTTTGCTATAATGAAGATTTCGTTGTATCGAACTTCATTCTAACGGAACTGAATTCGTCAAATTTTCATACTATGATTTTTTTTTTTTTTTTTTTGTGAAATAAAAATATGAACATTGCATTTAAAAAAGCAATTGAACATAAAAAATGTATGCTCTACCAGCGTAAGGAAATAATTTTATCATTATTCAATAAGAATCATTGGTATTTAAATGTTTCCTATATATTATATACTATTAATGTATCCCATTTTGTATATATATATATATATATACACTGCAAATGAAAAGTGTTGATTTCACAGTTACTGGCAGCTGGGGTGCCAGTATTATACTGTAAAATCAACACTTTTTATTTGCAGTATATGTGGGATTTGGGTAAGTAATAAAACCTTAACCACAATGAAGCTCACACTGGAATGTGAAGACAATAACAGACATTTAATGAGGCATGACATACATAAAAAGGACTAGAAAATATTTGTAACAGTTGATTAGCACAATTAAACATGGGACCGTTTACCTATTTTACATCACTAATATAATGAAGAAGCACTTTTGCTTTCGCTCATTAAATAAAGATAATCAGCTGCTCAAGCCTACTTGAAAAACCAACCTACTTCTCCGGTGTAAAATTTTAATCATAAACTCATCTTATAATCTTCGACAGCGAATCTATGATGGCTCGAGAACCTTTCATTATGCTCCATTGAGTTGATATGTTTTATCTACACGTTTGCTCATTTTTCTCACATAATATGTATATAAATATTATATATGTATATGTATATAATATAATATAAAAAAAATTTAAATAACCAAAAATCAATTATTCCAAAATGAATGACAATATCAAATCATATTTTGATAAAGACAATACAATGTTCATAAAACAAACTCAAACTAAGAGTACAAATGGGAAAAAAAAAAAAGAGAGTATCGTATTACTGCTTATTTTACTGTTTATTACTGTTAATTTTACGGTATAATGCTGACAGCTGGGATACCAGTATTATAACGTAAAATAAACATCTTTTTTTTTTTTTTTTTTTTTTTTGCAGTGTAATAATTGTATTGAGAGCGAGTTAGCTCTGTTTTTTCTTCATCATAATAAGCAGCCAACTGTCAATAACTGCGAAACTTAGCTTCCGTCTTCTTTTATTGTTTTATGTTTCCGCTATAGGCTATTAAATAAGTGTGTTTATCCTTTGAAATTCCAATACAAAAGCAATGCCACGGATATTTTTTTGGAAAGCGAACATATATTTTTCTCAAACATTTTTCGAAAGTTATCGATATATAAGCAACAACAGAAAACTAGCTGTCCAGACATTTTTTTTTCACGGGGTTCTGCTTTTGTGAAATTGGGAACTTTTTTTTCCCCCATATACATGTAAAAAATCTAATTATAATTTTCTTAATCTGAAATTATCGTTTCACTCAGGTTCATGTCCTTCAGACATTTTAAATAAGTAAGGTTTCTATGTAAGTAGAACCTCGATTATCCAACCCTCGTTTAACCGGAACTCTCCGTAAACCAACCTCAGTTTCCTGATCTTTTTTTTTTTTTCACTTTTTTTTTCTTTCACATTCTTTATGTATGCAAGCGGTCTTTTCAGAACGAAGTTGGCAAGAACTTTTGCCGAATTTTTCAACTGGCGCAGATGAAAATGTTACAGACATTGCGATAGATGGTGCTACTGAATTTTCTAACCTTTTTAGCACGATGCCAGTTTTTGAAAACTGGGGATCAAAGAAATCACAGATTGTTTGAATTGTGACGTAGAAAATGCAGGCTTCCAGTTGCTTAATGATGAGGAATTTATCGCAGAAGTCCGCCATTCTCCAAAAGAAGATGAAGAAGAAGATGATGATGAAGGCGAGAATGATTCCCAAGTAAAGATTGGTAACAATGATACTTTTGAGTGTTTCTCAAAAGGCCTTGCTTGGTTGGAACAACAAGAACAGTGTGATTCCTCTAAAGCAATATTTTTTAAGAAAACTTCGTGACAGAGCTGCAAAAGGATGGCCAATTTACAGCAGATGAAGCTTCCATTTAAATCATTGTAAGTTTTTTGTTTCAAAATAAATTTATTTCCATGTATAATTCGAATTTAGATATTTATTTAGTAGTTCAAATAGTCATAATATCAGTTCTATGACGATGTTACTTATTAAGCTAGATGATTATATTATTGATAAATTCTCGATTATCCGATGTAGGTTCGGTCCCAATTACGTCGGATAATCGAGGTTCTACTGTATATACTAGAGGATTCAACCCGGCTTCCCTGGTTTACAGAACATAGATGAAAACCATTTTCTTTTTTAAACTGAAAACTCTAATACATTTTTTATAATTAATATATATATGTTTAAAATTGCCCAATAACACCAAAAAGCTTTTTTTTTTAAACGAAAAATATCCATTATGCATTCAAATAAAGTTTTGAAAAATTTTAAAAGCGATATTTTCGTATTTGCCGCATGCCAGAGGTTAATAGCCGAAGAATTCGCCATAGATTTCGCTACTCACAGCAGACTTTTTTATTCCGATAATTTCAATGCTTTAAGCACGTAGTTCGATTACATGTCTCTTAAAGTTGTGTTTTATTTCTATTATTTTATTAATTTAATGATGAAGTGTTTTCCTTCTGGAATATTAGCCAGAAACAAATGCCAAAATATTTATACTGTTTTAAGTGCAAAAATGCGTTAATCTTTTGTAATCAGGCTGCACGCGATACAGGCAGATTCTTTAAAAAAATAATGTTTCAAAGTTATTTTAAAAACCATTAACAATCAGTAAGCTGAGATACAATTTTCAAACAAATTGCTTTTGAAAGTACATTTGTTTTTCGATTCGCTGGTGCAAAAATTAAAATTGTGCAATGTTTAGAATAAAAAAAAAAAAAAAAAAAATAGTCATATGTATCAATGGTCATATTTTTGCGTTATAATAAAGATTTTTTCTTAAAAAAAAAAAAAAAAAAGTTAGATAATAGGTTTCATTGGTGACTTCAGCTGTTTTATAAGCAGTATTTTTAAATGATTCATTTTAAGAAGTTTAAATTTGGAAATGGAAAAGTTCTGTACAAGTTCGGTTTTAAATACAAGTAATTTTGCGAAGGGACCTGTTTTAAAACATTTTGATAAGTCACTGTTTAAAGACAAAAAATTTTGTAAAGGGTTCTGTTTTAAAACATTTTGTTAAGACACTGTTTAAAGACAAAAAAAAAAAAAAAAAAAAAAAAAAAAAAAAAAAATGAGAAAATTCTTTTAAAAGACTGTAATTCTCAAAAAAATTCCTAAACCAGGAATAAAAATAAATTAATAAATAAACATAAGAAAAAATACAGATGTAAATGCTGAAGTAAATGCTGAAAGTGATGTAAAAACAGAACACAAAAAGGTTTATAAAAACCTTTTAATATGATGATCGACATGTTTCGAGAGCACAAACGGCTCCATTATCAAGATATGCAAGATAAACTATTCTCGCAAAATTTGAAAAACATCAATAACGTGTAGATCTTGATAATGGCGCCGAAACATGTGATTTGAATTTATTGCGCGTTCGAAACATGTCGATCATGACATTAAAAGGTTTTTATAAACGTTTTTTGTGTTCTGTTTTTATTACTTTAGTCATTTACATCTGTATTTTAATGATAATTAGTGATTTTATTATATGATTATAAGACAAAATGATTTAGCTATTGAAATAACTCTGTGGTGTTGTTCTTTTTAAAAATGATTTATTATTTTAAAGCACAACATGTGTTTCATAAACAAATTATTGAAAAGACTGGGGCAGCAGGGACGGCGTACTTTTTCACATCCGCATGCCAAATATTTCCATTAAAATGTCTTACCTAATCATGCCGTGCCAACAAACAAAAAAATTAGTGGGTCAAAATCAAGTAATAATGAATCGCAATTATACTTAAAATTTTGTTTCTAGGATAAAAAAAATTTAAATTAAATTAAAAAAAATAATAAAAAAATATGGATAACATTTGGTGTTATATTTTAGAAAGTAATAAAAAATGCTTCTTTTGTTGTTACATTGTAGATGCCAAATAATTGATATCAGCCTCATACTTAATTATTTAAAAAAAAAAAAAAATCAAACTGAAAGAGAGTGAGTTATCTGAGAAGAAGTTTTTACTTGAATTTTCATATGAAGATAATGACTTAGAAAAAAAAAAAAAAAAATTCAAAATGGCAAGAGCGCCAACTTTTTTTAAAACAGTCCTTCGTGTCTGGAATTGGATGCCAAGTCGTCCTAATTTTACCATCGGCATTTTTGCTTATAATACCTTATAATATTTATACCCTGATAAGTTCTTAACCCTTTCTTAATCTGAAAACTGTTTGGGCTAATATTGAGCTATATTGGAATTCATTAAGTTGCATTTCAGTTTCTTCAATGTGTATGATTGGTAACAGCAGCAGATCGAATTCAGACAAATTCAGCTTACTCTAAATTCATGCATTTTGATTTAGAATCTGAATCTATGCCGTACCAAAAATAATATACCGCATGCCACCTATGTCACGCATGCCGTAGGTTCGCCGTCCTTGGACAATGGTCAGTAAGACCCTGAAAATGGTCCCTTTTAAATTATGAACATAAAAGTTTCTTTTAAAATATTTTCACTATAATTTTACATTGTTTATTGTATTTATTAAATATCTTCATATAACATTTAGGTTTACTGCAATTATTAAACACAACTTTTGGGTGGCAAAACTTAATTATTTTGAAAAGTTTCATATTCATTATAATTTTTAAACATTTTACTTATTACATTACGCAGAGCGAACGAAGGTGCCATTTGGATTTTGATATGTTTGTGCATAGCTGCAAAATTTAAGCTTTTTTTATTACCATTAAAAGTTAATCGTAAATTTTGCCTTATTTAATCGCCGAAATCTAAAATTCAATAAGACAAAAATTTCTATTACATTTTAGTGGTAACTTAAAAGTGTAAAATTTAGCAGCTATGATTTATGTTAGAGGAATAACGGTTTATAAAACATTAAAATAAAATTGGTTTCTCAATTCATTTATACTTTAAAAAAAAATTACTTTTTATTGTAATTTTTTTGTTTACAAGATAAATAAAGTTTATTACATTATGTTTTTATATGTTTATATCAAAATATTTTGTTTGTAATGGATGCGTATTAAGTCATTTTTAATATCCATTTTATGTTAAATACTTAGCATTATTTAAATAAGTTTTAATAATTGTTTTAAAATTTTTTAACAATTATTACTTAATAATTGTTCTATTAATATTCTTCAAAATTTTCGTGAATGTCACAGGAGCCACTTTTAAAACTTTACCGATCCTAGTCTTGTATGTTCACTTGATTTGTTAAACTTTCAAAAGGAAAAAAAAATGATAACTGACAATTTCAATCCTTGTATTAATATAAAGTACACACCATTCCTCCTTCTACAGAAAAAAAAAAACCTGAATGCAATCTCTCATTCTAAAAATCTGAAAGAAAAAAAACTTTTAAAAATTTCCCGTTCTAAAAACTAAAAAAAACTGCATGCACCAAATTTACAGAAAAAAAACGAATTCAATCTCCCGTTCTGAACACCTGAAAGAAAACAAACCTGAATGCAATCTCCCGTTTTAAAAACTACAGAAAAACTGCTTGCACCAAAGTTACAGAAAAAAAACCTGACTGTAATCTCCCGTTCAGAAAAAAAAAAAAAAAAAAAAAAAAAAAAAAAAAATTGAAACCCCTTGTACTAAAGGCGGCAAGAAAAACTGCTTGCACCAAAGTTACAGAGAAAAACCTTAATAAAATCTATCGTTCCAAAAACCTGAAAAAAAAACCTGACTGTAATCTCCCGTTCTAATAACCTGCAAAAAAAAAAAAAAAAAAAAAAACTGAAACCCCTTGTACTAAAAGCGGCAAGAAAAACTGCTTGCACCAAAGTTACAGAAAAAAACCTTAATAAAATCTATCGTTCCAAAAACCTGAAAAAAAAAAACCTGTCTGTAATCTCCCGTTCTAATAACCTGAAAAAAAAAAAACTGAAACGCCTTGTACTAAAAGCGGCAAGAAAAACTGCTTGTACCAAAGTTACAGAGAAAAACCTTAATAAAATCTATCGTTCCAAAAACCTGAAAAAAAAAAACCTGATTGTAATCTCCCGTTCTAATAACCTGAAAAAAAAAAAAAAAAAAGAAAAAAAAAGAAAGAAAACTGAAACCCCTTGTACTAAAAGCGGCAAGAAAAACTGCTTGCACCAAAGTTACAGAGAAAAACCTTAATAAAATCTATCGTTCCAAAAACCTGAAAAAAAAAGCCTGACTGTAATCTCCCGTTCTAATAACCTGAAAAAAAAAAAACTGAAACCCCTTGTACTAAAAGCGGCAAGAAAAACTGCTTGCACCAAAGTTACAGAAAAAAACCTTAATAAAATCTATCGTTCCAAAAACCTGAAAAAAAAAACCTAAATGCAATTTCCCGTTCTAAAAACCTGAAAAACCCAGAAAGAAACAAAGCCTGAATCCAATTTCTAAAAAACCTGAATAAACAAAACCTGAATACAATTTCCCGTTCTAAACACCTGAAGAAAAAAAAATGTGAATGCAATCTTTCGTTCTAAACAGTGCAGAAAACTGTTCGTTCCAAAGTTACAGTTAAAAACACTGAAAGCAATCTCCCGTTCAAAAAAACGTTAACAAAACAATAAACCCGAATGCAATCTCCCGTTCTAAAAGCTGCAGAAAAACTGGTTGCATCAAAGTTGCAGAAAAAAAACCTCGATAAAATCTACAAAAACCTGAAGAAAAAAAAAATCCGACAGAAAAAAAAAACCTCAAAGAAAAAAAATCCGAAGAAAAAGCCTGAATGCAATTTCCCGCTCTGAGCAGAAAAAAACTACTTGCACTAAAGTTACTTGTTTATGATTCCCTAAATATATTTATGTTGTGTCGAGAGAGAGACTATTTTTATTTTTGCTTTGATTTTATGATTTGCTTTATTTTTGCATGAGTTAAAACTCATGAAAATAAAAATTTGGAGCTAAGATAAGCAAAGCAAAAAAAAAAAAAAAAAAAAAAAAAAAAAAATGCAGCTAGGATAGTTCTGTAATTATAGATAGAACTATCTTAGTTGCAAATTTCGAAAAACATAGAAAAAATACATGAAATAGAAGAGAGCATTTAACTCATGAAAAAAAAAAAAAAAAATAAATAAATAAAAGTCTAGGGGTCGGAGTAAGTTCCTGAGCGAAAAAGAAAATTTTCATATTTCTTTTTTCTCAGTAGAAAGTTCGTTAATTTTGTGTTAACAAAATAACTACTTATATAAATAAGCTAACTATATACAAGTAAATACATAAAAAAAAAAAAAGAAGAGAAAAGAAATACAATATTTTAGCTTACAAATATTGTTTATTTTAATCGAACGGAAATGATTCGTAGAGTTACTGTTATGCCCAATTCTAGAAATTGCTCAGGTAAGTGGCTAACTATACAATATCCTAAACATCCTGGCATATCCTAAACATCCTGTCTTTTTTCATAATTTGAGCAACCCTGCAATCATAATAAATAGCTAGTTTCTATAAATTAAATATTATTGAAAATTGTTACACAGTTTAGAAAAAAGAAAAAAAAAGTTTTTAACAAAACAATCTTTGAGATTTAGCTGAAATGAAAAAGAAAAATATGAAGTGTAGAGACTATTGACCTTAGATTATGGTAGTTTTCAAAAGGTATAATGTTTTTGGACTGAAGTATATTTAGGTAGATTTCGTAAGAAATACTACCTATTACATTCTCACCTAAGTTGGAAATTTTGAAAAATTTTTGCAGATCTACGCCGATCATGACTCCCTGAACCCAAAACCACCCCCAGTTCAAAACTTTATCTATCTATCTATATCTATCTATGTCACTTTTTTATGACCACGATAACTGGAAAAATTCTGCATAAATCTCTTTCAAACTCATACATAAAATCAAGGGACATAAAATCTCGGTCAAGTTCGTTAATGGGCAAAATCGAATCAAGGAGGGGGAAATGGGGGGGGGCTTTTTGTGAAAACAGAAAACCCCCCATAATTTCTTAATTATTATACGTATCGAATCCGTTTAAAGTTATTATTACTTCTAGGAGAAGGGCCGAAAATTTATGTGTGACAGATTTTTGATATAATTAAAAATGGCCCCAAGGGGGGGGGGGAGGAAGGGGGGGTTTAGAAGAAAAAAATCATAGCTTCGTCAATTCACAAGATATCAAATCCGCGTAAATTTATTATTAATACTCTTAATATTATCTAAAACTTTTGTATTGACAAGTTTTTTATAGGACCAACCGTTATAGCAAAAAAAAAATTAAAAACAAAAAAAAAATCCCTGCTTGCTCCGCCTGCAAACAAGTTATTTTTCGAAGTAGGCGGTTCCAACTCCCGCATCTTTTGGAAACTGATACATAAAATCAAGAGGCATAAAATCTCGGTCAAGTTCGTTAATGGGCAAAATCGAACAAAGGGGGGGATGGGGGGGGGGCTTTTTGTGAAAACAGAAAACCCCCCATAATTTCTTAATTATAATACGTATCGAATCCGTTTGAAGTTATTATTACTTCTAGGAGAAGGGCCGAAAATTTATGTGTGACAGATATTTGATATAATTAAAAATTGCCTTAAGGGGGGAGGGAGGGGGGTTTTAGAAGAAAAAAATTCATAACTTCGTCAATTCCCAATATATCAAATCCGCTTAAATTTATTATAAATCCTCTTAATATTATCTAAAACTTTTATTCTGACAAGTTTTTTATAGGACCAACTCTTATAGCAAAAAAAAAAAAAAAAAAAAAAAAAAATCCTGCTGGCTCCGGTTGCAAACAAGTTAGGTTTCGAAGTAGGCGGTTCCAACTGCCGCATCATCGCAAAAAGGTCATTTCTTCCGCAATTCCCGACAAACAGGCGCCCCACGGCCTGCGTCTTCGAAATCTACCTGTGCCTGTAGGCCGAGCCGTCAGGGATTTTTTTTTCTTTCTTGTGAAGATTGTGTTATTTTATTTTGCTGAATACATAAAATGCTGTGGGAATCCTGAAATTCATTCTCCTACAAATAAACTAAAGAGTGACATCATATTAAAGGTGAAATGTTTATGTATATTTTTGAACAGTAAGAAATGAAAATCTCCAAGATAAGTGTGAGTATGATTATTTCAAAAGTATAATCGATTGTAAAACTATAATAGGCTGATAAGCTCTGGCCATTACAAAACTATCTTATATGCCATTCTAATCTATATTAATTTATATAGCGCACTTAAAACCAAACAATTATGAATATTAAATGCAGCGCATTAAAAAAAAAAAAAAAAAAAAAAAAAAAAAACATAATAACATACAGTTACAGCGATCAGCGAATGATTTTAACAGTGAACAAGAACGAAAAATCATGCGTCAGACATAGATTATAAAAACACTTTCCAGCACTAAAATAATATTGTTGAGAAATTCCGTTTTAACTTTCCGATTAAAATAAGATCACTAAGGAAAAAAAAAATAATAAAAAATAATAAAGTAAAAATAAGTACTTAAGCAGTAAAAATCCATTTTCAGGAATTGCAGTGTGTGCGAATTTTTTCACACAGCCCTGTATAAGATCTATAAATTTTATACACATCCTCTAATACACTAAAAATTAGTTAAGTTTAAAAATCTCTGGCTGAAAACGCACTTCTAACAATTATCGATCATAGTCAGTCCTGAAACCGATTTTTTTTTTTTATGTGTCCCTGTAAATAAACGATTAATGCTTATGCACACCATATTCTACAGTAAGCATCTTGTAGTGAACCTCGGGGATGCATATCAATTGCAATCTGAAGTATCGAACAGCATTAAATTGCACCACAAACAGTTCTTCTCCATACACCATAATGTAACAGAATTCTTTTGTGCATCTCTGTAAACGAACTAGAAATGCATTTACTACACTCCATTTTCAACAGCGAACATTCTATAGTAAACCTCAATAACATGTAAAAATTTACATAGTAATCCCAATCTATTTAACTCTAGAGCAAGAATAGATGGACTGACAGGCGCCAGAGAAGCCAAACTCATAAACACGTTTCGATTATGTTGGAAAGGGCAAGAAAGAAAAATCATGCGTCAGGTAAGATTATGAAACCATATCGGTTGCAAAATGGTTTAAAAGTCTAATCCGTCGGCCGCCAATCCAATACATTCAGAATACTTTAACAAAACTTCCCCGTTTAATAAGGCGAAAGATGATTTCTAAGTAAACAATTTAGAAAAGGTCTAACACTTTTGAAAGTCCAATTTCAGCAATTATCATTTATAGTCGGAAAAAAAAAAAAATAGATTTTTTTTGTGCAGCCCTGTATATGATCTATACACTGAAAAAAAAAAAATTGATTTTACGGGCAGCTAGGGTGCCAATATTATACCGTAAAATCAACAATTGTTTTTTTTTTTTTTTTTTTTTTTTTTTTTTTTTTGCAGTGTAGATTTGAATTTTTACTAACATAGTTTGCAAAATTTAGTTCTGTTAGGAAACATAGCATAACACTGTTGAAAATTCCCCTTAAGTTATTTCACTCAATAAGCGGAAATATACTCGTATCCTTTTGTGATCCTTTTATATGATCTATAAAATTTATTCACACTAAGTAACAGGCGAAAAATTAGTTGAATTGAAAAACGCATACCACATAACTGTAACCGTGCCTCCAACAATTATCGCTCATAGACAGTACTGTAACCGAATTCTTTTGTGTTGTAAATGAGTAATAAATGTTATGCACACCCTATTCTACAGCAAGCATCTTGTAGCGCACCTCAGTGATGCATTCAATATGTTTGAAACAGTGTAGTGTCATTAAAATACACCACAAACGATTTTACCCATAGACCGTTAATGTACCGGAATTATTTTGAGTGCCCCTATAAACGAACTATAAATGCTACACACTTCATTTTCAATGCCGAACATTCCATAGCAAACCTCAATTACATATATGAATTACATGGCAGTCCAAGCATATTTAAGCAAATTTGAGTGCGGACTGACAGGCAGGCGGTCAGACAAACCTAACTTATTTCGGCCACTAGTGATTTCGCTTTCACGGATTTTACTCTCAAAAATTATTGTGTTTAATACGGTAAAACCTACTAAGATGGAATCTCAAAAGATCAGAGAAAAAATTCGTTTAGACAAGTTTCCGACTTAGCAGGTATATTTGTATATTTTTTCATCGGGACCAGGGATTTCTTACGTTTAAAACAGATTCCGTTTTCATATGATTAACTATATGTCCCAATAGAGAAGCCACTGTCCCGCTTTTTCTGACTCGATGTCCCTCTTTTTTGTGACAATCAGTTTTTGGCAACACAAGATTTTAATTAGCTTAAATATGCCAGCTTTTAATAAAATCCCTAAATCATTCCATTTTCACAAATTCCATTTCATTTTTATATATAACATACATATGCATATATATATATATATATATATATATAATTATAATATCTATGAATTTCAAAAAACATATATATATATATATATATATATATATATATATATATATATATATAAAAACTTATTGCAAAAATTAACCATTGAAACAGAAATAACTGACCAAATGCAATGAAATTATTATCCCAAATAGCTATGTCAAATTACACTATATATTGACTACTTCAAAACTTTAACAACTAATTTTTTTACTTTTTCATAACTATCTTCCAAAGTAATGCTATTTTTATTCATACACAATGGTCTGCTAAGTTCCAGTATGCTTTCAGATTTATATCTCTATTTCTATGAAAGAAAGTATATTAACAATAATATTTTGCTCTATAGATATATAGATGATATAATTATATTTTCCCTTAATGATAATCATTCTATTTCCCTACCTGTACCATATCCTTCCAATCTTGAACTTAGCACTACTTATTTAAATAATTCTACTATTAATTTTATGGACTATAAATTATGGAATATAAATTATGAAATATAAATTAATATCTCTATTCTTTCTAATCATACTTTAACATTCAATATCTATGATAAACGTGACGATTTTTCTTTCAGTGTTATTAATTTTACTAACTTCCATTCATGTCTACATATTTCAGTTTACAGAAATATTCTTCTAAACCACTGCAATCGTATTAAACGTTTATGCTCCTCTCATTTCATTAGGCCTAACTTATTACAATTAAAACATACAGCTTTGTCTTATAATTATCCCCTTGCTTTTCTTTCTTCGTGAATTAAACAACATTAAAACATTCATCTAATTTTACCAGTACAGGTATTAGATATGTATAAAAATTATAAAATTGAAAACAATATTATGGAAGGAAGGCGTGGATTGCTAAAAAAATTACAAAAACTTAATTTTTAATAAATATTTTTAATAAAAATTAACACCCTCTCCCCCCCCACAAAAAAAAATCACAAAAAAACAAAATCCATCCTCCTCTCTCCCCCCCCCCAAAAAAAAAAAATCAAAATGCTTCCAATGAGAGATGAGGCGGGACCTAAGTAGATAATAATTAGGGGTTCTGCATCAGCGGTGGGTGCGGTGGTGACCTTCTGTGACCTCTGTGCTCTGTGAAGGTCACCGGAAGTGGCAGGTGTGGACACCGGATGTAGCAGGTGGGGATAACAGGCATGTTGAGACAGGAAGTGAACAGGAAGTGTAGATAGGAAGTTTAACCGGAAACGCGGCAGGAAGTGAGTGCGATAAGGGAGAGAGGGGGAGGGCTTATTTTTGTGGGGGCCTTAATTTTTTTTTGTTGATTTTAATCCTTCTAGTCGAGTGGAGTTGAGTTGTAGGAATCCTGCTATCAGAATGAATTTAGTTTGAAAGTAATATTAGCAAAATGTTCGATTTTTTTTTTTTTTTCTCACCTGAAATAAAAATTTATTTGCGAACTAACACCTAATATAAAAATGGAAATCTTTCTGACTTTGTTTTACTTTATAAAAGTTTAACGCGTAATTTATTTTAAGACTGGAAACGCGACAGGAAATAAGATCGGAAACGGGATTAGACATGCTTTTTCCAAGAATGGTTATCAAGAAGCAGGATGTTTGGGAGCGTGTTCGAACAGGAAAGGTGATTTGTAAGACCGGACGTTATTAAGGTGTGAGTGATAAGGAAAGTATAGTTTTATACACATAGATTTTGTTCTTTGTAGAGGGTTAAATTATTTTTAGATGTTATTTATTTTTTAGTGTTTTGAATTTTATTTATTCTATAAGCTATACTACGAATTATACTATAAGCTATACACCCACGCATTTGTGTTATTGAATTAAATGACAATGCTTAATATTGTATTCACCGTACTATTTTCCTGCAAAAGCCGTTTCACAAACTTGTGTACTGAAATTAATGTGGCATTTTTAGGGAAAAAATTAAGTCAAGTCTTTCAAAGGAAAAAATGATGTCATACTTTCTCCGTTTTTAAGTTTACAAATTTGTGGAGTAACTTAAATAATCGTTTTTTTGCTAATTAAACAATATATTTTTTAATTATATATATTTTTTTTAAATTAACTTGTAATAGCTTCTTTTTTTTTCTTTTTCTTTTTCTTAAAAGGGTACTGTAGAACAACTTATGTCACAAATACTACATCCTTCTTTAGTTAAATATGTTTCACTTAAGACATGACAAAGTGTCTTAGAAACATTTCATTTTGGAGTTAAGTGATTAAACAAGAAAAATATTATTTATAAAAACACAACACATAAGACCAGTGACTGAGAGGTTCTGGTTTTAAAGCTACTAGACGTTTGGGTTTAAACTTCTCTCGCGCTCGTCGACCTAACCGTTCGGAGTTTTCTTCGAACCTTGTCAATACGAGTTAGGAGCCCTTAGAATGACCCCTAGAGTGACCTATATCCCAAGCGTAGATAATCGGTTTTAACAAATAACCAACCATCCACAACACATAAGACATTTTAGATCATTACATAAGACATTTTAGATCATTCCATTTAGTTAATAAGTGATTTAACGTGCAAAATATTATTCATAAAACATACAATAAGAGAATTTTAAAGAATTTTTTCTTTCAAATGAACAATTTTTAGTGACTGTTTAACTTATTAAAGAGAGCGGGTATTTTGTTTTGAGTTATACGATTAAAATAAATTTTCATTATATTTGATTTTACACAACCAACATTTTTAAAAAAGAGAATGGAATCTAGTTTTTATAAAGTAACGTATTTCAATTTTACAAATACTTCACACCCCGTCTTTTTTCCCCCTCTTTTAGTAGACTTTACATACATAAGACATAAAAAGCGTTTTAGAATACATCATTTAGAAATTAAGTGGTTTGATAAATAAAATATTATTTATAAAAGCAATAGATATGAGAGTAATAAGGATTTTTACTTACAAATGTACAAACTTCTGATAGGTAGGACTTTCTAAATCATTGTCAAGAATTAAGTGGTTATTGAACTTATAACACTGTAGGATGAAATAATCACGTGACATTTTAAACCAATAAAATGTTAGTATTTTTAAACCAATAAAATGTCAGTATTTTTAAACCAATAAAAAGTTAGTATTTTTACACGAGCGCCCTCTATCATTATATAAATTTTAATGAAACGAGTTCATAACATTCTACTGTGACTTGATATCGTTGTAATAGGTTGTATTTTTCGTTAAGTTAGTTTTCATTTAAATTATTATGGAACGAGTTATGAATTCTTATGTTGGTGATGTAACCAACTTGGAGTGTCAACACTCATCACCAGAGTTAAATAGTCAAGAGATGGATTCTACACTTTTACCCAAAGAAGCACCCGTTTCGAATTATGAAGTGAAACCCACGTCATCAAGACTAAAGAAACAGAAGTTACCCTTTGTATGCACTACTTGCAACAAAGCTTTTTCCCGAAAGTTTGTCTTAATTAGACACATGAAATTTCACCTGGAGAAAAAACCTTTTGTGTGTGACATCTGCGAAAAACAATTTGTTCAAAAGAGTGATTTATTAAATCATAGGAAGACTCATTCAAAGAGTCCTGTGATTTATAATTGTGATCTATGTGCTGAAGTATTTTCAAAAAAGAGTGATTTACATCAACATAGGAAGATTCACAAATCTTCCAAACAACATAAGTGTGGTGATTGCAACGAACTGTTTTCAAGAAAGCACGACTTATTGAAACATAAAAAGATTCACAAATCACCCAAACAATATAAGTGTATTAAATGCAATGAACTGTTTTCGAGAAAGTACGACTTATTGAAACATAAGAAGATCCATAAGCTCCGAAAGCAGTATGAATGCATCCAGTGTAGGGAAATATTTAATCGGAAATATGATTTATCACATCATATAGACAATGCACACAAAGTACTACACAAAGTTGTCAAATCGTCATCTTTAAAAGATTCGTTATATGAAAAAGTGAAGCATTTTAAAAGACAAAATGCTTTAAATATATTTACTAAAACTGTAATAAATTCTAATGAGGAGAATGATCAAGACTTTCACACATTTTTTAACAGTTTTCGGTCGGACGTTTTGAATGAATTAAATTATCAGATAGAAGTAAAAAGGTCAATGAAATGGTATGCAACTGCAAAAGTTGTTGTAAGTCGTCAAACACCGGACTGTGATATAGATACTATCACCCCATATTTTCATTCAAGAACTGTACTGGAATTGACGAATCAAAACATACCTGTACATGTTGAGGATGCCTTTACGAAAATTATTAACTCTTTTGAGAAATTCACTCAACAAGGATCTAATTGGACATTGCAACAAATATTAAATCTAGAACTGTCTACAGCTAAATATAGAATGGTTTAAAATGTGTGGACTGTTTTTGAAACATGTATATTCATGTTTTTGCTATTGTAGTTATTTAAAATGATAAATAAATAGCCTATGACTAAAAAATCTTAAGAGTTTTTTATTATTTTCATGGTAACTATTTTATATAAATTACTTATAACAGTTTGACAATGCTACATAAACTACTGTTTAACATTTTGAACGTCTTAGACAAAATGGGAATGAATTTGTTGAAATTATGTAAAACATGATGAAATAAATGCGATGTATTTATTATATGTTACTTAAACTACAAGAGAAATGATTGGAAATGTGTTATTTTAAATCTATAGTACTTTTAATAACTAACAAGGTAAGACGTGACGTTAGGAATCATCGATGGGTTTTCCTTTGAATATGTATTAATCTTACTTATTGATAAGAAAGTTGGAAAAATAGACTTAACACATTGTTAGAGGTTTTGGAAAAATATATAGTTGGTTAAAAATTTAGAAAATTTAACATAAAGTAACAAATTTTAGAAAATAAACATTTCGATAAATGAAAAAAATTAAATTTTGGTAAACTTTACACTTAGACAATATTTCAAACTAAGAAAAAATAATAACTTTACACTGAGACAATATTTTAAACTAAGGAAAAATTAGACTTAACGCATTGTTACAGTTTCTTTGAAAAATATCTAGTTGGTTATAAATTTTAAAAAATTCGACCTAACGAAATTATTACACTTAAAAATATCTAGGTTATACATTTTATAAAATAAGCAACAAATAAACATTTCGATACATTAACAAAAGAAAATAATTATGTTTAAGTAAACTTTACACTTAGACAATATTTTAAACTAAGAAAAATAATAACTTTACACTTATACAATATTTTAAATTAAGGAAAATTAAAAACTTTAAACATCAGACTTAACACATTGTTAAAGTTTTTTGAAAATAACACGACATTTTGAAAGCAGTGGAAATAGTATACCTGCAAAAAATTCAACTTAGTGGAATTTAATATTGAATTTTTTTAACCTCACTCATTTAAAAAATGAAACTTTATAAAATTTTCACTTTTTTTAAATAAGCAACTGTTAAACATTTTGAATGTCTTAGACAAAGTGTGAATACATTTGTTGAAATTATATAAAACATGAAAAATTTCATAACTTTTAAAGGAAATTTTATTTTTGGTGAAATAAACTCGAGATATTTATTATATGTAACTTAAACTACTAAAGAATTGATTGAAAATGTGTTACTTTTAAGCACTCACAAGATAAGACACGATGTTAGGAATTATAGATGTGTTTTCCCCCCACAATTGATGTCACTTGTAGCATATTTACTGACCAAGTCATAAAATCATAGTTCAGGGTATGTTTATGAGCACGGCGTTTAGTTGAGATTTAAGATATTTGAGAAATATAAACTACAACTTTGACTACTTTTTGAAATTTCCCCCTACATAAGAAAAAGGACATTGAATGGAATCGAACCATTATCCTTTCACTTAACAGCTGAATGCGTTGGCAATTACATCACAAAGGCACTGATAACAACTGGTTGAATATATTGGGTTCTTTTTTAAGGTTAAATTCATTTAATATTCAAGTTATTTCTTAATGATACACTTAAGAACAATAAATTTAATTAGCATTCAAAAAACAAAAATTTATAAATTTAAATTTAAATATTTGAAAAATACTGAAGTATTTTTATTTATAATTGTTCATTTATAAATAAAATATTTAAATTTAAATTTATAAATTTATCGTGAATCGTTTTTTTAAGTATGGTGAACTGTGTGTTGAGTATTGTAACCTTGTAAGATATTGTGTGTGTGTTTGTGCATACCTTTTTTTTAATTACAAAAATATGTGAACTATTCTAACTTTTTCTTATATTATTTATCATGAGACTGAACGAGTTAGCTATAAGTAATATTATTTTTACAAAACTTGTATGTACAGGGTGTTTACGATACTTATTATTAGTGTTAAAATGTTACAAATTTGGGGAATTTATCTTAGACTTCGATTTAAAATCGGACTTTACCATATTTTTGAATGAAAGTGACTTAGTAAATGTATAAGAATTTGATAAAATTTATGAATAATTAATACTTTTATCAAAGTTTAAGTAAGTTGTGACAAGACTTTTATATTTAAGTGATTGGTGTAAAGTATATTCAAGCTATGACAAAAGACATGAGGTGGTTGACACCAGCAAGGCCAAACAGTTAAAGCAAAAGATGAATCATCAAAGCAGACGAAACAAGTCTAGACGAGTAAGAGATGAGTTAGAAAAACAGACGTGCAGCACAGAAACAAGTCTGGACAAGTTTAGACAAACACGTGATGACGTCATTCAACACGTCAAAATAAGAAACTAACAACTGCTATCAAGTAAGAGTGGAGGAAGAATGACCGAGCGAGTGTAGTTTGTATTTAAAGTTCATTCTTATCTCAAACCGGAAATGTTGTCACAAACCGGAAGACTGGTAGCGCCTCTACGTCGATTGCAGCGCCCCCTAACAAAGATAAGGGAGAAAGGTTAGTCTAGTGAAAGAAAGCACAAGAAGTGGACGTGTTTTTCGGTAAGTATTTAATTCTATTTTGTTTCTGAAAGGTAATCGACTTGTATACAAATTAGCAAATAATTTAAAATCGAACTCAAGTTAGTGTAAAAGTGTATGTTTTTTCTGCACATATGCAGATAGTTGATATGCACCAGTTGGTTACAAGGATTAACAATTAAATTATAGACTCTCAATAGTTAAAATTAAAAAGTTAATTTTAATTAATTTAAAGATTTTTAAACTTTTTGTAAACTTTTAATTTTTTTTAAACTATATTTTTGTTAACATTTTTAACGTAACTAATTTTTTTAACTTTAAAAACTTTTAGTAAACTTTATTTTTATGAAATTTTAATTAAAAAAAAAAACTTATTCAACCCTCTGTTATTAAGTAAACCTAACATATCAAATTTATTCACTTTAAACATAAATCCTAAGTTTATCAATAAGTCAATTTAACCTTTCGAAAAATATAATTAATTAAAAAAACTATGCATCGTGTTCTATTCATTTTGTAGTACTTTAAGCAGTAAACCATTCAATTAAATTGAAAATTTTGATGATTTCCTTTATCGAATATCTTAAAACATCTCTAAATACTATAATATCATGGTTTTCTCAGTTAAACCTCCCCTAAATTATCAAACCGTAAAATAATTTTTGTTGTGGGTTCGAATCCAAGTTAAAACTTTTAATTATCTCTTAATTCCATTACCCACCGATAGAGGGCGATACAAAAAACTTATTTCATTTTAAAAGGTTCACATCTAAATTCTAATTAAACTCTAAGTCATTTCAAATTTTACTCTCGTCTTCTAAGATTAAACTTCTTCAAAAATTTAACTCCACTTCTGCAGTGCACTTCCAAGTTATCGCACCCTCCAAAATTTTAACTCGTGACTTTCAAAACATTTGATTGTTTTACACAATAATGTGATCGTTTGTTTTTTGAATGCTAATTAAATTTATTGTTCTTAAGTGTATCATTAAGAAATAACTTGAATATTAAATGAATTTAACCTTAAAAAAGAACCCAATATATTCAACCAGTTGTTATCAGTGCCTTTGTGATGTAATTGCCAACGCATTCAGCTGTTAAGTGAAAGGATAATGGTTCGATTCCATTCAATGTCCTTTTTCTTATGTAGGGGGAAATTTCAAAAAGTAGTCAAAGTTGTAGTTTATATTTCTCAAATATCTTAAATCTCAACTAAACGCCGTGCTCATAAACATACCCTGAACTATGATTTTATGACTTGGTCAGTAAATATGCTACAAGTGACGTCAATTGTGGGGGGAAAACACATCTATAATTCCTAACATCGTGTCTTATCTTGTGAGTGCTTAAAAGTAACACATTTTCAATCAATTCTCTAGTAGTTTAAGTTACATATAATAAATATCTCGAGTTTATTTCACCAAAAATAAAATTTCCTTTAAAAGTTATGAAATTTTTCATGTTTTATATAATTTCAACAAATGTATTCACACTTTGTCTAAGACATTCAAAATGTTTAACAGTTGCTTATTTAAAAAAAGTGAAAATTTTATAAAGTTTCATTTTTTAAATGAGTGAGGTTAAAAAAATTCAATATTAAATTCCACTAAGTTGAATTTTTTGCAGGTATACTATTTCCACTGCTTTCAAAATGTCGTGTTATTTTCAGAAAACTTTAACAATGTGTTAAGTCTGATGTTTAAAGTTATTAATTTTCCTTAATTTAAAATATTGTATAAGTGTAAAGTTATTATTTTTCTTAGTTTAAAATATTGTCTAAGTGTAAAGTTTACTTAAACTTAATTATTTTCTTTTGTTAATGTATCGAAATGTTTATTTGTTGCTTATTTTATAAAATGTATAACCTAGATATTTTTAAGTGTAATAATTTCGTTAGGTCGAATTTTTTAAAATTTATAACCAACTAGATATTTTTCAAAGAAACTGTAACAATGCGTTAAGTCTAATTTTTCCTTAGTTTAAAATATTGTCTCAGTGTAAAGTTATTATTTTTTCTTAGTTTGAAATATTGTCTAAGTGTAAAGTTTACCAACATTTAATTTTTTTCATTTATCGAAATGTTTATTTTCTAAAATTTGTTACTTTATGTTAAATTTTCTAAAATTTTTAACCAACTATATATTTTTCCAAAACCTCTAACAATGTGTTAAGTCTATTTTTCCAACTTTCTTATCAATAAGTAAGATTAATACATATTCAAAGGAAAACCCATCGATGATTCCTAACGTCACGTCTTACCTTGTTAGTTATTAAAAGTACTATAGATTTAAAATAACACATTTCCAATCATTTCTCTTGTAGTTTAAGTAACATATAATAAATACATCGCATTTATTTCATCATGTTTTACATAATTTCAACAAATTCATTCCCATTTTGTCTAAGACGTTCAAAATGTTAAACAGTAGTTTATGTAGCATTGTCAAACTGTTATAAGTAATTTATATAAAATAGTTACCATGAAAATAATAAAAAACTCTTAAGATTTTTTAGTCATAGGCTATTTATTTATCATTTTAAATAACTACAATAGCAAAAACATGAATATACATGTTTCAAAAACAGTCCACACATTTTAAACCATTCTATATTTAGCTGTAGACAGTTCTAGATTTAATATTTGTTGCAATGTCCAATTAGATCCTTGTTGAGTGAATTTCTCAAAAGAGTTAATAATTTTCGTAAAGGCATCCTCAACATGTACAGGTATGTTTTGATTCGTCAATTCCAGTACAGTTCTTGAATGAAAATATGGGGTGATAGTATCTATATCACCGTCCGGTGTTTGACGACTTACAACAACTTTTGCAGCTGCATACCATTTCATTGACCTTTTTACTTCTATCTGATAATTTAATTCATTCAAAACGTCCGACCGAATACTGTTAAAAAATGTGTGAAAGTCTTGATCATTCTCCTCATTAGAATTTATTACAGTTTTAGTAAATATATTTAAAGCATTTTGTCTTTTAAAATGCTTCACTTTTTCATATAACGAATCTTTTAAAGATGACGATTTGACAACTTTGTGTAGTACTTTGTGTGCATTGTCTATATGATGTGATAAATCATATTTCCGATTAAATATTTCCCTACACTGGATGCATTCATACTGCTTTCGGAGCTTATGGATCTTCTTATGTTTCAATAAGTCGTACTTTCTCGAAAACAGTTCATTGCATTTAATACACTTATATTGTTTGGGTGATTTGTGAATCTTTTTATGTTTCAATAAGTCGTACTTTCTTGAAAACAGTTCGTTGCAATCACCACACTTATGTTGTTTGGAAGATTTGTGAATCTTCCTATGTTGATGTAAATCACTCTTTTTTGAAAATACTTCAGCACATAGATCACAATTATAAATCACAGGACTCTTTGAATGAGTCTTCCTATGATTTAATAAATCACTCTTTTGAACAAATTGTTTTTCGCAGATGTCACACACAAAAGTTTTTTTCTCCAGGTGAAATTTCATGTGTCTAATTAAGACAAACTTTCGGGAAAAAGCTTTGTTGCAAGTAGTGCATACAAAGGGTAACTTCTGTTTCTTTAGTCTTGATGACGTGGGTTTCACTTCATAATTCGAAACGGGTGCTTCTTTGGGTAAAAGTGTAGAATCCATCTCTTGACTATTTAACTCTGGTGATGAGTGTTGACACTCCAAGTTGGTTACATCACCAACATAAGAATTCATAACTCGTTCCATAATAACTTAAATGAAAACTAACTTAACGAAAAATACAACCTATTACAACGATATCAAGTCACAGTAGAATGTTATGAACTCGTTTCATTAAAATTTATATAATGATAGAGGGCGCTCGTGTAAAAATACTAACTTTTTATTGGTTTAAAAATACTGACATTTTATTGGTTTAAAAATACTAACATTTTATTGGTTTAAAATGTCACGTGATTATTTCATCCTACAGTGTTATAAGTTCAATAACCACTTAATTCTTGCACAATGATTTAGAAAGTCCTACCTATCAGAAGTTTGTACATTTGTAAGTAAAAATCCTTATTACTCTCATATCTATTGCTTTTATAAATAATATTTTATTTATCAAACCACTTAATTTCTAAATGATGTATTCTAAAACGCTTTTTATGTCTTATGTATGTAAAGTCTACTAAAAGAGGGGGAAAAAAGACGGGGTGTGAAGTATTTGTAAAATTGAAATACGTTACTTTATAAAAACTAGATTCCATTCTCTTTTTTAAAAATGTTGGTTGTGTAAAATCAAATATAATGAAAATTTATTTTAATCGTATAACTCAAAACAAAATACCCGCTCTCTTTAATAAGTTAAACAGTCACTAAAAATTGTTCATTTGAAAGAAAAAATTCTTTAAAATTCTCTTATTGTATGTTTTATGAATAATATTTTGCACGTTAAATCACTTATTAACTAAATGGAATGATCTAAAATGTCTTATGTAATAATCTAAAATGTCTTATGTGTTGTGGATGGTTGGTTATTTGTTAAAACCGATTATCTACGCTTGGGATATAGGTCACTCTAGGGGTCATTCTAAGGGCTCCTAACTCGTATTGACAAGGTTCGAAGAAAACTCCGAAAACTCCGGTCGACGAGCGCGAGAGAAGTTTAAACCCAAACGTCTAGTAGCTTTAAAACCAGAACCTCTCAGTCACTGGTCTTATGTGTTGTGTTTTTATAAATAATATTTTTCTTGTTTAATCACTTAACTCCAAAATGAAATGTTTCTAAGACACTTTGTCATGTCTTAAGTGAAACATATTTAACTAAAGAAGGATGTAGTATTTGTGACATAAGTTGTTCTACAGTACCCTTTTAAGAAAAAGAAAAAGAAAAAAAAAGAAGCTATTACAAGTTAATTTAAAAAATATATATATAATTAAAAAATATATTGTTTAATTAGCAAAAAAACGATTATTTAAGTTACTCCACAAATTTGTAAACTTAAAAACGGAGAAAGTATGACATCATTTTTTCCTTTGAAAGACTTGACTTAATTTTTTCCCTAAAAATGCCACATTAATTTCAGTACACAAGTTTGTGAAACGGCTTTTGCAGGAAAATAGTACGGTGAATACAATATTAAGCATTGTCATTTAATTCAATAACACAAATGCGTGGGTGTATAGCTTATAGTTACATTTGTAAAAATCACTTTGCTTTCGTTTTTAAAATGTATAAACACGTTATTTTTCGTAACAAAACTCTATTTCGAATATAATGTTAATACAAGAAAGAATTAGGCATACTATCTTCGTCAATCTCTATAAATAAAATTTCGTATAGAAAGTAAAAATTTTCCCTCTAAATTATTATTTCGAATATTGAAGTGATCTGTTGACAGAGTGTTGTGAAAGAAATGTATTTGTAAATTAAACAAATAGATGTAATAGCATTCATATTAAACCAAAACTCTCGAATTACTCAATAGCTAAAGAAAATTTCGCCCTATTACTTTATCTCATTCAGTAAAAGTACAATAAATGACCGTAAAGATATCTCAATGCATGTCTGAAGTCCCCATCTCTTGCATTTAAAGAGATAACATTACAAGCGCCCGCTAGCACAGTGGATAAACACACTGGTCTTCCACATAGAAGGTAGTGTGTTCAATTCCTGCCTGTGCCAGCGTTGAAAAATAATTCTTTTAATGAGCAATTACTTCTAAAATTGGTGTCACTATTTTTGGAAAAAGCATGTCTAATCCCGTTTCCGATCTTATTTCCTGTCGCGTTTCCAGTCTTAAAATAAATTACACGTTAAACTTTTATAAAGTAAAACAAAGTCAGAAAGATTTCCATTTTTATATTAGGTGTTAGTTCGCAAATAAATTTTTATTTCAGGTGAGAAAAAAAAAAAAATTCGAACATTTTGCTAATATTACTTTCAAACTAAATTCATTCTGATAGCAGGATTCCTACAACTCAACTCCACTCGACTAGAAGGATTAAAATCAACAAAAAAAATTAAGGCCCCCACAAAAATAAGCCCTCCCCCTCTCTCCCTTATCGCACTCACTTCCTGCCGCGTTTCCGGTTAAACTTCCTATCTACACTTCCTGTTCACTTCCTGTCTCAACATGCCTGTTATCCCCACCTGCTACATCCGGTGTCCACACCTGCCACTTCCGGTGACCTTCACAGAGCACAGAGGTCACAGAAGGTCACCATCGCACCCACCGCTGATGCAGAACCCCCAATTATTATCTACTGACCTATAAAAAAAGATACAAAATCTATATTAAAAAAATCGGGTTTTATGCATTTAACCATATCATTTACACAACATAAATACATGGCTAATTATTGTACTACTATCTTCCTATTTCATTTTTATAAATATTTAAATTTTATCTACATCCTTTAGTTTTCATCACACTCTTTTTTTTTTTTTTTTTTTTTTTTTAATTAATTGCTACTTTGTTTAAAATTTATTTATTTTAATTTCGTCTTCTCCTCTTTTCTAATAGAGGGCAGCACCAGATTTATAATTTAACTAGTCTGTAATTTCAGCTTTTCCTTTTATTTTTATGAGATAGATAGCAGCATGAAACAATTTTATTTTCCTTTCATCATTTCTATCAATGCAATGACTTTGTGTTTTTAGCAGCCGTGTTGAGTTTACTGGTGATATAAAGAGTTGCATTCTTTGTAAAGCACTTTTCAACTACTTCAATTTTCCTCAATCTCAGTTTTTTGGTGAGTTTTGTACATTGCTTTATGATCTAATTTCTATTTATGTTGAAAAATTGTTTATTTATTTATTTATTTTGTTATTTGTACTCTTGTCGGTTTTTATTATTATTTTGTTTCTTATATATGTTATTGGGAGCTTAATATTGTCGATTTTAGGCGTCATGCTGTTAATATGTGATGAAATAACATACATTTACTATGAATATTCTTATAATGCTCCTCTGATGATTCCATAAGATATTCATAGTTTTTCATATTTGATTTGTCGTTTTATTAAGTTTAATTCCTGCAGTATCCTTTCCATTGCTTTTTATAATATCTCATCATTTGTTTTTCACACATTTCATTTATATATTCATTATCGGAACACCAACAAAAACTATGAAATTATGAATTAGAATGTAATAATTAATTGACAACAATAGTGTTCCCCAACACTGTGAATATAGATTCCATATACATAGTAAAAAAAAAAAAAAAAAAAAAGAAGAAGAAGAGGAAGAAGCAATTAAATTAAAAATTGAAAAAATGAAATTTGTAGAATTTAGACAGAATCTTCAGGTCCCAAATGCCTAAATTACCATAAATAAAATGCGTGGTTTCATCATCATATTAGCCATAACATTGCTAAAGAATATGATTTTGGGACTACCACACCAAAATAGAGAAATAAACTGTGAAAATATCATAAAGTTAAAAAAATAAAAACAATATTAAAAAGGAAAGAACCTTACCCATAAAAAAGAGAAAAAAAACTATGAAATATAATCATAAAGTTCAAAATACAAGATTAAAAAGGATATAGGAAAAAGAAAACGAGTTACCAGATAGAATACATGATCCAAACAGGAGTCAACACATAACACAGGCAATGAATTGGAGAAAATCATTACATGGTGCCAAAATAAGTTTTAAAAGATGATTGACCAAGGAATATTATTGTACGGCAAAGCCAAACACAAACCAATATAGAATCAGCTCCCTCTGTAGAAAATTTAAAATAGAACACCAAACATGTTTTCAAATGAATTAATAAGGTGCTGCCATCTTTGGGAAAATTAGTGAATATTCTATGATTTAATAAAAGCATTTGATTACTATTATTAGTTAAAGATTAACACAAATACTGTCTAAAGAATGATAACTGATAGTTAAATAATAAATAAATATAATTAAATAATAAATAAAATTATGTTGATAAATTATTCAATTACATTAAAAAAAAGTAATGGATGTATTAATGAAAAATTTTATGTAAAAAATGATATGTAAAATAGTGAAATTAATAATTATTGATTAATGCTCCAGATAAATATTTGTACCAAGCAATGTCATAGCCACAATTAAAAAGCTTTGGCAGAAATGCAACATCACGTAAATTAATTTATAATCAAATTTAAATAAAAAATTATTAGAATTAAGATGCTAAGGTTTTAAAATTGATATTAATTAAATATTGAAATTAATTAGTTACATTTAATGTTTCTACAAACATTTTTAAAAATTAAATACACATGATTTAAGTGGAGAGGGTAGAACATTTAATAAAAATTAATACAATGTATTATATTAGCATTTAAGAAAGTATACATTGTATTAGAAGTTAATATGATATTGTCCACAGTGGGCATTAATCTAAGTACAATTAATCGATAACATTATTAAATATTAATGAATATGAATACATTAAAATGAATTAATGAATATGTAAATATAACTACATTAATTTGCATATAAAAGTATCAAATCATAGTCCATTATAAAATGTGTATTTGCAAACATATTAGTAGTAGGGAATCACGGGCTCTGGACCAGCGGCGTTAGTGGCGGTCACGTGACCGGAAGGGCGTGGCCGGAAGGGGCGTGGCTATGACGTCATCGAGTTGTGTTGAGTTGTAGGGTGCTGAATGTTGAGTTGGGTTGAGTTGTTTTTTCTGCTGAAAGATGAGTTGTAGTGTGCTGAACGCTTTGTTTTTAAGGAATGGCAACACCTATTTCCGGTTTTTAACCGGATATTGAGTTGTAGTGTGCTGAATTCTTTGGTTTTAAGGAATGGCAACACCAAGTTGCTTTTTTATGGAATGGCAACACTAGGTTTATATTTTATTGAATGGCAACGCCGAATGAAGTTTTAGTTGGCAGCACAGATTTTTTTCAGTCGCTTGTTTCTTCTCGTCCCTGTTGCACAGTATTTTTTTAATTAATTTTTCCGCAAGAAAATGGCCATGAAACGCAGTGCTGATTCTACCTCTTGTACTACAGTCAAAAGAGTGTGCTCTAGCGAGAATACGATGCAGAGTTTCTCCTTTAATCCTGAAGATGTTCCTTCAAATATGTTTCATCTTGGTGAAAGTAACTATGTGGTTGTATCAGATTTTTCTGATGTGATACGAATTCACATAAGATTTTACAAACTCGACTTTTCAGGCTGTTTGAAGCCTACAAGACGTGGCATAACGCTAACGACATCGCTTTGGCAAGCACTTTCTGCAGCAATGGACTCTATTCCTTCTTCAGAATTGAAGGAAATGACCATCATCGAAAACAGCTTGTTGTTATCAACAGAACAGATTAACGGAGTGAGATACATTTCTATTCAACGTTTTTTTCAAAGAAATGATCTTAGTCGTAAATTTGTACCTTCAATCGGTTTAATCAGTGAAATGGAATGGGAAGAATTCAAGAGAATACGCAAAGAAGTATCTTCGCTTGCTGTCCGAGTTATGTTTGGCCGTGTTTTTCAAGGACTTTTGTTGTGGGAAGTACAAAGACGATTCCCATCATCAGTTGTTCAGGAAAGCAGTGAGGATACCGAAATAATTTTAACGACTTCGATGTCTGAACTTTTATGTGATTACCTCAAATCAAACATTCAAGATATTTTTATGTGCAACGGATGCGATATGAACTTAGGAAATCAACTTGGACATGAATGTGTTACGCAAAACAATGAAATTCGCGCTCAAGTTTATGGTGATAGAGCACTCCTCAGAATTGATCTGAGCAAGTTTATCAGTGACTATGTGGAACGAAACTGCCAGATATGCAAATATATTAATGAATATTTTGTTAAGTCATTGAATATGTCTAATATAGTTAAAACTGCCATTGATTTATATGTAGCTTCAGATCCTAATCCTATGAGAATGTTTTAAATAAACAAATTATTTTATTATATTTTGTCTGTTTTTTTTCTTTTTCTTGTGATGTCTTTTTTTTTTCTTTTATACTGTAAAAAAAAAAAAAAAAAAAAAAAAAAAAAAAAAAAAAAAAACCTTTAAGTGAAGGGATTAATTTATTAAATTTTAGAATTGACTATTGAAGTTTAAATAAAGCGTTATTTGTGATTCAATTAAATAAAAATAAAATACTATAATTAAAGTTTATATATACATCAAAACGCCATTTTTTAAAAAGAGAAACTTTGAAATTTTAACACTTAAGCTGAATTTTAGGAGGTTTTCAATTTTTTAATACAACTGAATTTATGTGCTGATGCTGCCATCTACAGGTTTGTATTCGTTTCCAGGTATACATTTTTATAATTACTTTATCCTGGCTGGGGATCGAACTTGAGTAAAATAGCCTCATGGCTCAGTGATTTGCAGGCTTTTAACCACTGAGCCATGAGGCTATGTCTTATTGCTTCATTTCGGAGTATAAAAATGAAAAAAAAAAAGTATGACTCACTCATTTGTTAAAAGGTCTTCGAAGCTGGAAGTCATCTAAATTACATTCTTATACATAATTTTGTGTGTTATTTTAAGTATATTTTACTTTTACGGGAAATAAGTTATCTGTCGATTTCATTTGGAAATTAAATGAAACTAAAAAAGATCAAAGTTTCTTTATGAAAATGATGCGCCTTCGTATAAGTGTGGCGAATAATCAAATTTTATGCTGCAATGAAGGAGACCTATCAGAATCCGAAGGTGGCGGCAAGTTTTGGTGGTGTAAATTCTTTATACCGTGTTGCCAAAGGCAAAGTGTCGAAGAGAACGATTCAGAACTGGTTATCAGGAGTAGACGCATACACCCTGCACAAACCTGTCAAGAAAATATTCCTGACGAATCGAGTAATCGTGCGTTCAATCGATCAACAATGGCAAGCCGATTTAGCCGATTTAAGCAGTTTGCAGAAGCACAATCAAGGGTTTCGGTACCTACTCACGTGTATAGACATTCTATCTAAATATGCGTGGGCAATTCCTTTAAAAACGAAACGAGGAGAAGAGATTGTGGAAGCCTTTCGTCCTATTTTTTTAATGAGGAAGCCTAAGATTTTGCAGACTGACAAAGGAAAAGAATTTAAAAATGTACGTCTTCAAAAGTTTTTAAAACAGCAGGGTGTTCGATTTTTCACGACTTTCAACAATACAAAAGCTTCTGTAGTGGAGAGGTTTAACCGAACTTTAAAAACGAAAATGTGGAAATATTTTACGCACAATCATACTTATCACTATCTGAACGTACTCGACCAATTTTTACAAAGTTACAATCATACTTACCATTAAAGCATCAAGAGGGCTCCAGCCGAAGTGACTCCAGAAAACGAAAGGGATGTTTGGCTCACCTTATATGGAAACATGAAAAACGCAAAAAGAAAACCGTGTGCATTTCAAGTGGGAGATACCGTCCGCATATCTAAACATAAATTAACATTTGAAAAAGGATATGAAACTAATTGGACAGAAGAACTGTTTGTGGTGACGAAGTGCGTACAGAGAGACCCCCCGGTATACCGAATAAAGGACCTGTTAGATGAGCCCATTCAAGGCACATTTTATGCACAAGAACTTCAAAAAGTTCAGCCGAAAGATAATTATACAATTGAAAAGATTTTAGATAAGCGAATACGTAAAGGCCGCGTTGAATATAAAGTGAAATTTAAAGGTTACCCCGACAAATTCAACCAATGGATTTCATCCGCTGATTTATTTTCCTTATAAAACACTAGTTTAGAATTTCGGAGAGTCATTTAACATTATGTCGTTCTACCTTACACTTCCCTCGGATAGTTCCAGGAATTATTTTCCTGAGAATAAAATTTCACATTTTTTTACCAGATTACCTACTTCTATTGAATTGAAAGGGGAATGGGAAGTGGGGCTAGTAGAATTTATTTACCCGCATACCTGGTTCAATGTTAATCACAGTACTAACTTAATCGGTTTTGACTTGAATGATGGAAAGATAATAGGTAGACGAATTCCACCTGGATTTTATGAGACGGTACCCGAAATTTTGAAAGCAATCATGATAAAAGACCTTGAAAAAAAAATTTCTTTTACCTACAATGCAGTCACGAAAAGAGTGTGTATTAACGTACGAGATAAAGCAAAAGTGATATTGCATAATGGATTAGCTCAGATGTTGGGATTTGAACCATGCGAAATTGAATCCTTAGATGGTAATATAGAACAAACTGTTGATAGTCCGTACGTGGCTGATCCGTGTGCTCATTATAGAGTGTTGATGATCTATTCAGATATTGCGGAACCGCAAATCGTTGGAGACATATTAGCGCCCCTTTTACGTATTGTGAATGTAACTGGAAAAGACGGTGAAGTGATTTGTGTGAAATTTGATCGACCGCATTATTTACCTATTAGCCGAAAATCATTTGACTCTTTAGAAATCGTTATAAGGACTCACCTGGGTGAATTGACACCATTTGAGCGTGGGCGATCGTACGTGAAGCTTCACTTTCGTCAAAAATATCTCTCGTGATGTTTGTTCCCTACAAGTGTTGCGCGAAATCTTTTGAAGATTATTATAGCCATCAGTCCGGTAGCGGCTTAAACTATTATCAAGGTACTACTTTACAAAAAGGTTATGGATTCGGTGGACTGTTTCGATCACTTTTTCGTGCGGCGGTCCCCTTTTCAAATCAGGGGCAAAAGCCGTTGGTCGGCAATTGTTTCATTCTGGCGTGAATGTGTTGAACGATCTATCACGTGGTGATGACATTAAATTAGCCGCTAAGCGGCGGTTAAAAGAAGCTGGACAAAACTTAACGGATAAAGCTGCTGCTAAAGTGAAGACAATGATTGGTTCCGGACATCAATATAAAAAGAGAAAGCGTTCCAACAAGGCAGTCATTCATCGCAAAGTCAAGAAAGTGAAAGCGCAAGATATTTTCGCTTAAAGATGTCTAGACTTATACATAAAGATTCTGTTGCCTGCGCGAAATCTGAATTAGACTTATTTTTAATTCCACCTACACAAACAGCTATTGAAAAAGGATACTTTGTTGAATATCACCCTCTTGCAAATATTCGCGATGGAGGACCTGTAGAATTTAACATTTCCGGTAATGGGGAAGACTATATTGATTTATCGGCGTCTTATCTTTATGTGAAAGTGAAAATCACCAAGTCAGATGGAACGAGTTTACCTGCAGATGAAGCTGTGGCCCCTGTAAACCTATTTTTACAAGCCTTGTTTTCACAAGTGGATATCAGCTTGAATGAAAGAGCCATTTCCTCTTCCAGTAATACCTATCCCTTTCGTGCTTATATTGAAACGTTGCTGAATTATGGAGAAGATGCTAAAAAAAACTTTACTAGGATGTGAATGTTTTTACAAGGACGAGAATTTGACCGTGTCAGCTCCCCCTTCCGGTGGAAACCCTGGATTGAAGAAACGTTATGAACTGACTAAAGACAGCAAAACGTTGGATATGATCGGGCCTCTCCATTGTGATATTTTCCAACAAAATCGGCTATTACTGAACATGGTTGATTTAAAAATTAAAATGACACGCAGCAAATCCGACTTTTGTTTGATGGCCAAGAAAAATTCGGCTAATCCTTTTCATGACTATAAAGTGATTTTAGAACATGCCTCTGTTTTCATGCGTAAAGTGAAAGTGAATGCCGGTGTGTTACTGGGGCATGCCAAAGCCCTGGAAAAACACTCTTCGAAATATCCGATTGATCGAGTATTATGTAAAACTTATTCTATAGCGACTGGCAGTAAATCATTTATGCAAGATAATGTATTTTTAGGAGCCATGCCGAAACGTATTATTATTGGACTTTTGGACAATAGTGCTTATACTGGACAATATGATTTGAATCCATTTTACTTTCATCACCACAATGTCAACTTTTTAAGTGTTTATGTGGATGGACAGCCCGTACCCAGCAAACACTTGGAATTGGATTTTGAAGGAAACGATTATATAAGAGCTTATCACCGATTATTCTCAGGCTTTAATCATGACACCGGTATTTATTTAACACGTGAAGACTTTGCTAACGGACATACGTTATATGCTTTCGATTTAAGTCCTGATTTGTGTGATGGACCTCATCTGAATTTACAACATCAAGGAAATTTACGAATTGAAATAAAATTCGCTAAATCACTAGAAAAAACAACTACAGTGTTGATCTATGCGGAATTTGAAAACATCATAGAAATTAGCAAATCACGTCACGTGATATGTGACTTTCCTAACTGATTCAGATGAATTCTTTACAAATCGACAAGATTTTATCACGAGATTCAAGAACTCGAAAATATTTTCTGGGTGTTTTCGCAAGTGATGAACTGCCGAGAAGAATCCGGAAGTATCCAGCCTGTTTTGTATGCAATGTGGACAAGTCATCGGAACCTGGAAGTCATTGGGTTGCCTTCTTCATACCTTCACCTCACAAAGTTGAATTTTTTGATTCTTATGGAAATAAGCCTGCTTTTTTTCATGGACCGATATCGAACTTTGTATCTCATTTTTCAAAAGTGGTATTTAATCCCCTCACGCTGCAAAGTCATGTAACTGCAGTCTGCGGCCAATTTTGTGTATTTTATATTTATTGCCGATGTAGAGGCAAAACTTTAAAAACAATTTTATATGAATTTGTAAATGAAAATTTATGTAACGACCATCGCGTCTATAATTTTGTATCCAAACGATTTCGTGTGTATGCTAATTTTTATCAATAAATTGTTATTTAAACTGTATACCTACGTGTTTGTTTTTATTTATGATGGAGTTTCCACGCTTTCAACACCCTTTCACGATGCTTTTAGCAGGACCTACGAGAGTTGGTAAGAGTTGGTTCCTGCGTGATTTACTGGCAGAAAGGAGGCAAATGTTTAACCCCCCTCCCGATAAAGTGATTTGGTTTTACGGTATCTATCAAAAACTTTACGATGAAATGCATGATGTCACTTTTGTGGAAGGCTTCCCTTCTAATTATCGTGAATATTTAGGTGCGACTTCTTTAATCATTCTAGATGATTTGATGATGGAATGTGGAGATGATGATCGATTAACGTATCTTTTTACAAAAGGAAGTCACCATTTAAACCTAAGCATTATTTTTATTACTCAAAACCTTTTTCATAAAGGTAAAGAAATGAGAAGCGTTTCATTAAACAGTCAATATTTAGTACTTTTTAAAAATCGTCGTGACATGACTCAAATTATGTATTTGGGTAGACAATTATATCCAAGACACAGTAAGTTTTTCCAAGAAGTTTTCGAGGACGCAACCAGAAAAGCTTTCTCATATTTATTAGTAGATTTAAGGAATGAAACTGTGGAGCACATGCGCTTAAGGACACAGATTTTACCTGGTCAAACCCAATTTGTGTATGAACCCAAAAAAGGTTTAAAAAGAAAGACATTCTGTTCTTAATTTAGTTTTTATCATGACGTTGTCGAAGAAACAACTTCGAGATTTGGAGCTGATAAAGACTTGTCCTAAAGCGTTACGCAAACAATTATTAAAAAAATTACCTTGTCACTCCGTTAAAGCTATTTGTGAGTGTACTTTGAATGTGTTAAAAGGAAACGTGCCTCTCTCAGCCTATCAGAAAAGATCATTAAGCAAATATAAAACCGCCCTTCGTAAGATTGCTGCAAAGAAAGGAAGTCTATTCAACAAAAAAAAGTTGATTGTTCAACACGGTGGATTTTTAAATATTTTAATCCCAGCAGCACTGTCAGTGTTAGCCGGCTTAGTCAATGGAATTCGCAACTAAATATGCGCTTGTTCCAGAAGAAGAATTCTCCAGACACGTGCCATCGAAAAAGCAAATGACCGAGTTTGATATAGCTATGTCAAAAATTTTAAACGGTTCTCTCCCGGATCATGAAAAAGTACGACTGTACTATGAACTTTTGAAAAGAAAAATGAATTTGCAAGAATTCAACTTGCCTTGGATGTCTAAACAACCTGATAAAGAGAAACTTGAGAAAGACAAATCCGAGAAAGACAAATCATCCGAGAAAGAGAAACCTGAGAAACAGGAACTAAACATTAAGCAAGAAACACCTACCGAACAAGAAGACTATGATTCTTTTGTTTTATCAAATGTGCCCAAAAACATGCAAAAACGAGCCAAAGCATTAATGAAACTCCTAAAGTCAAACTCTAATACTTTCGATTGGGATAAAACAGGTATGGTGAGCTACAAAGGACAAAAAATGGAGCATTCGAATTTGGCTGAACTTTTTCACTTAATTTTCTGTGTGAATAAAAAACCACCTATCCAACCACCGACGGAATTTTTACACGCTCTTCAAGAAGTGGGTGTACCCGAAAATATGATAAAAAATAGGTTTTTGTCATTTCAAACGAAAAAAGTTATCTCACCTAGAAGAAATTTTGTAAAACAAAAAAAGAGACCAAATGCCAAGCCATTACAAATGAATACAAATGCGCAAAGTTGGGAAAGCTTTAAAATAAAATGATTTCTGTGCATATTTATATTAGAATGAAATAAAATTTTATGTACCTGAATAGAAATTCTTATTAATAAAGAGAAATTTTTGATGTATATGCTTGTTCATTTTTTTTCACTAACATATATATATTTTTTTTTTGCGTATTTATTTATTTTTTCTTTACAAATATTTTTTAAGCGAATAAAATTTTCTGAGTTTACATTCTAACTTTTTTTTCTTATTTCACTTTAAATATTTAAAAAAATTATAAATATTTTTCTGAACATTTTTATTGCGAATTTTTTTTCTTTAATATTATTTATTTCATTTTCCTTTTATATGAAGAAATATTTCATTTTTTAAAATCTAATAAATATGACAGAAAGTATTTATACATATTGTAAAATAAATGAACGATAAACAATCTTCTTCTTTTCTAATTTTTAAGAACGTGCTTGGGTGAATATTATTACTTTCCAATTTCTAAATATCTAAAATAAATACATGAAATCACGTAGCTTCATTAAAAGTTATTATACAATTGTAACTATGAAAATATAAATTATATATATAGAAATTGAAAAGTATTAATTTCATAACACAATTTAAGAGATTGTGCATTTACGAGAAAGAAATACGCTTACACAAAAATAAAGAGAATTCTTTTAAGTTAAACCAATCAATTTATTAAGTACGAATTATTACTTATAGTTTTTCCTGGTAGAAAAAAGACAAAATTTTATGAATGCATCTGCGGAGACGGTGGGATTTTACAATGTCCCCAAGCTAACGTTGATATTCCATCTTCGCAAATGTATCGTTTCTCATCATGCGGTGATAGAGCTATCTTGTTTAACTTTATGCTGTATATATCATGCTGGAAACTCCGCAAAGACTGCATAGTGGTAAATTTTCGTTTTTGTTCCATAATACATTGTTTATAATCGTCGAATGTGATTCGTCTTTGAAGCGCCTGTTTCTTCACGCCTTTCAACTTTTTGGTGGTGGTTTCTCCTTGAACTAAGAAACTGTAAACCTTGCTTCGTAAGGCTGCAAATTTCGTCATGATAGATCCATTGCACTCGTCCTTCATTAAACCTAATTTTTTTTAATTCACTCTAGGCATGCTGAAAATATTATTTTTCGGGTAGTCTGAAGTATCGAAACGTTCGATTTCCATTTTCATGTCTTGATACACATTTTCTGTATTAACTTGAAAGATGAATGAATCCGTATCTGTATATAACAATTTGAAATCTTTCTGATACGTCGGTTTCATGAATTCATAATAAAATTTATACATTAAAATTTTTGAAATGTCTAATACTGCCATGCCTATAGTAATAGGTTTTCTAAAATTTATTTCCATTTTCTGCATATGTATAGCGGCAAGAGTTTCGGAAAAAATAGTCCTTTCTCGAAAATTTGGCTTCGCTATTAATTTTTCTGCTTGTTTGGCCCTGCAGACAAGTCGAATATCTTTTCTTCTTCTTACATCCTCCATACATTTCCCAAAAACGCTATTGTTCATCAATTTGTAAAAATTTTTCTCGAAGGTATTAGTAGCAACAGTTCTTAGATTAGTATTATGTTCAATATAGGGTTTGAGAAAAGGCTCTTGGGTAAATTGCAAAATCTTGTGCACTTTTAAAATTTTTAAGCCATGCTTTACATATAATTTCAAATTGCGATAATGCACAATATAGTTCTTTTTATTACCTAAAGTTAAAAGAAGTCTCTTTTCTTTGCAATTGGGAGGAGCTTCATTTATGGGAGCTAATGGGTATTCATTATGATCATCATGAAGCTCGAAGGGGTATTCTATGTCAACCTCCAAAATGTATCCTGTTTCAGAATCGTCTGCAATATCTATGACGTTAATTGGAGCATCGCACCACTGAAAATCTTTCAAAGGAAGGGATTCACTCATCGCCCAACCGTATAGGTTATTAGCGTCAAGATATAGCAAATATGATTTCTCTTTGTCGCTATTGAATTGAGGTAAAAAGCGATTGTTTGCCACAGCATATCTATGACTGCACTGTGATATACCACCGCGAATACCTTTCTCCACAAAGAGAAGTTTTTCATAATCCGTTAGAAGTTCTATACTAACTGCCGTATGTTTTAACATGGCATCCCATGAAAGGCCTGGCGCTGTATAGTACCATGCCATGTCTAAACTATACGTCTCAAAGCAATTTTTCCTAAATGCTTCTAGGATATCGGCTAACAATAGTACGTCAGTTTTTACATACAGTTCTGTGTACTCTCCCATATTTCCAATGTTAAATTCATTCCAAACGCTTATCGCATGTGTATAATCCTCATCCGAAATCTCGCTTTCATTCAAAATACTGAAAAAGTGTTTTTTAGCTGGAAGAACTGTCTCGTCAAATTTTCTGACGTCATCCATGTAGTCATAAGGATAAATGTCTTTTCTCAATAAAAGATGCACTTTCGAAGGTGGGAAAAAAGAATGCATGAATTTAAAATCTTCTTTTTTTAGATTAGATGCTAAGCTTTCAAGACTGGATGCCATGAAACGGTAGCTGTCCAGGAAGCGTAATTGTAGTCTACCAATCGTTTTACTAAAGTAGATGTACTTCTCTTCGTTCTCCGCTACGACTGAAATTTTTTTTTCATCAAAACCCAGTTCTTTTACAATAAAATGTCCGTCATATCCAGACAGATTGTGAAAAAATACGGGTATGAAATGGGGAAGTCTAAATTTCAAATTGCAAGTGTTACATGAAGCACCTCTGTATTTTCCCGTTAAATGGCAGTGTTCATAAACTTTACAGTTATTTTTCGTGAATTTTCCAGAACATATATAACACAATGTAGCCTTTGCATGCTTCTCTTTTTGCTCGTTTGAAAGTATCTCTAATGGCTTTGGAGTGTGGTAGATTGTTTCAATTTCTCTGGCTTCCTCAGCTAACATTTCCATAAATTTCTGTGCTGCATTTTTACCTCGGTACACTACAGGTGGTTTATATAAACCATGCTGGTAAATAATGAAATACGAGAAACAAACGGCTTCATGTTTTTGATAGCGCATGTTATAGGAAAATCTTTGATCAGGTTCACAAGTATCAATCTTTTTCGTAATTGCTTCAAAATCAGCCACTATGACGAAAGGTATTTGTTGCTGATGCTTAACATTTTTGAATTTTAATATTTTTTCCTCTTCAGACGGCATTATAGCTAATGCTACATCGTGTTCAGAACACAATATTTTATGTTTCGAAAGCAGTTCTTGTGATCCAAATGCAGACAAACAACGTCGACAAAAAAATTTCTTCGCCTTCGTTTTGGAAACTTGACTGCTTAGAAGTCGAGAAAAATCTTTTATCCATGCATAATGGCATCGTTCATCGTTTTTAATGTATAGAATATCACTATGTCGGGGATATTGCCTTTTACAAATTAGTAATGGGCAAACTTGATGCTTTCCATTCAAGTAATACAAATTTATCCCGATTTTGTTTTGTTTTTCAAATTTTGGTACATCGCAAAGTTTCATTGGAAATGATATTTCTTTGAAATTTAAAGTGTTTCCAAATGGCTTGTACTTTGAAACTCTATCCACATGATCATCTGCAGGATAAAGCGCTGATAGCACAGCCCATTTAAAGCACATATTGTCAGAATTGTTCACATTGACTATAGCGTGTTTTCGTTCTATAATTTCCGGTAATCTAATATGCGAAGATGCTTTTAAAGGATTATAACGATTGGTTCTCATTTCGAAAAATTCAATGTAAATTAATCTCCAACCTGAATCTTTCTGCTCAAACTCACTTGCTTCCTTTTGCAGTTTTTCAGATGCTTTGTCGTATAAGTTATTTAAATCCGTGGAAATAAGAACTGTTTTATTGTCAGTTTTAAAACATTTGCTCTCTTGAACGAAATCATCTTCAACAGCTTTTTCATAAATACAGAATAGACGGAAATTTGTTTTAAGTTCATGTTTCGATGACATATTTTTTAATTCATTTACTACTCTAGGCTTAAGATGATCAAGAAATAATTTGATGTCAAGAAAATCTTCTGAATTATCATAACGGAATGTCTTCATCACTCCATTTAAGGCTTCTTCCACTTGATGTGAGTTGATAGGGGAATCATTAGATGTCGACTGCATTTCTGGTTCATTGTTAGGTTTTGATTTTTTTGAAGGTGGGGGCTGCTCTAGAATAATATCAGGTTCATTGGAAATTCTTTCGTGAATTTTTTTATGTCTTAATAAAACATCCTTCCGACTAAATGTTTTATCACAAATGTCACATTTTATTTTTTTATTTTCATGTCGTGACTGCACATGACGCTTCAAATCAAAATTTCGCGAAAAGACTTTATCGCAGGTGTTACACTTATGATGGTGGCTCGATTTCGATAGTCCAGCACCTACCATGTTATTAACAAATGTGGAAGACTGGGGTTCAACTTCTGCGTCATAATAATTGAATAATGTGATAGGAGAATTTGCCAAATTGTCAAGAAATCTTAGGTCCTGAGATGCAACATTGCTCATACGTAGTGATGCCACTGAGGGAAAATCACCCGATAGTTCGACATCATTGTCCAAAAAAGGTATTTCTTGAGAAGTAACGTTGCCCATATGAAGGGAAGCAACTAGAGGAGAATGATTTGAGAATTCTACGTTATGAGGTAAAACATCATTGCAATCTGTGATGATTGGAGAAATGGGTTGAACAGGTATAAAATTGTTGCAGTGCAACTGTTTCGCAGTACAGTCATTAGATTCAGAAGAATTAGTTACACTGTCCAAAAAATTTAATTCTTGAGAAGCAACGTTGCTCATATGAAGGGAAGCAACTAGAGGAGAATGATTTGAGAATTCTACGTTAAGAGGTAAAACATCATTGCAATCTTCGATGATTTGAGAAATGGTTTGAACAGGTATAAAATTGTTGCAGTGCAACTGTTTCACAGTACAGTCATTAGATTCAGAAGAATTAGTTACACTGTCCAAAAAATTTAATTCTTGAGAAGCAACGTTGCTCATATGAAGGGAAGCAACTAGAAGAGAATTATCTGAGAATTCCACGTCATGAGGTAAAACATTATTGCAATCTGCGATGATTTGAGAAATGGTTTGAACAGGTATAAAATTGTTGCAGTGCAACTGTTTCGCAGTGCAGTCATTAGATTCAGAAGAATTAGTTACACTGTCCAAAAAATTTAATTCTTGAGAAGCAACGTTGCTCATATGAAGGGAAGCAACTAGAGGAGAATTATCTGAGAATTCCACGTCATGCAGTAAAACATTATTGCAATCTGCGATGATTTGAGAAATGGTTTGAACAGGTATAAAATTGTTGCAGTGCAACTGTTTCGCAGTGCAGTCATTAGATTCAGAAGAATTAGTTACACTGTCCAAAAAATTTAATTCTTGAGAAGCAACGTTGCTCATATGAAGGGAAGCAACTAGAGGAGAATTATCTGAGAATTCCACGTCATGCAGTAAAACATCATTGCAATCTGTGATGATTGGAGAAATGGGTTGAACAGGTATAAAACTGTTGCAGTGCAACTGTTTCGCAGTGCAGTCATTAGATTCAGAAGAATTAGTTACATTGTCCAAAAAATTTAATTCTTGATTTAAATTATTATTCGTGTGCAATGAAGAAATTGAAGAAGAATCGTCGAAAAATTCGACATCAGAAGGTAATGCGTCATTCGAATAGATGGCGATTCAGGAAAAAGTTGAAGATTCAACAGATGGTACGAGTATAGAATTATTGTCTTGTATCTGTTGCATAGTATAGTCACTAAATTCTGTAGAATTAGTAGCATTGTCCAGAAAATTTAAATCTTGAGAAGCAACATTGCTCAAATGCAATGAAAGAAATACCGAAGAATCCTCCGAGAGTTCGTTGTCAGGAGACGACCGATCCATGTTTCTCAATTTAAAGGTAAATAAGCAAAAATATTACACATATTAAAATCTAATTATCCGGAAAAAAAAGCACTTTGTAAGTACAAGACGAATAAAAATATATCTGAATCACTTTGAAAGCTCAAATAAGAGTATCGATCTTTGTAAATGCTACGTAGATAACTGCATTCGAAAATACTCCCTTAGAACCGGGCAAGAAATCACTGTCACAATACTTTTTTCTAGTAACTTTTTTTTCTGAATGGCAGGGAACCTCCTTACTTAAGCAAATGCTGCATAAAGCGAAATATGTCATGTATAGTAAAATAGTGAAAAAAAAAAAGATATTCAAAGGCTATGAAACACAACTAAATCTTTGAAAGTGAACAAACATACCTGCTGGCAACATAATTCCTCATCAATAAAATACTTGAAGGAATGAAATATAATCCTTTTTTAAAAGACATAGGTTTTCTTGGTCAGACAGTTTCTTTACACAAATTCCCCCATAGGCAGGGGATAAAAACGGAAGGATGAATTTCTTAAAATTCCATTGTATCTTCTTGGAGTAGGGAGAGTTGCTAATCCACTGGAAAGGTGACAATAGTTGAATACACATCAAACAGTCTCACTTAAGATAATCTCTTCAGTAATGTATAGGTGTAGAGCATATTCCAAACAATTTTCTTGATTTTTTCCAAATTAAATGTCGTCGTTAATAGAAAGTTTTTACTCTGAGTTTTAATGCATTCGCTTTCTTGCACGAAACCACTTTCAACAGGTTTCTGATAAATGTAAAACAGACTAAAATTCGTTTTCAATTCTTGTATATCAACAACATTATTATAAAAAAAAAAAAAAAAAAACAATATTATTTCAACATTAAATAATTAAGCAGTTTTAATTTTTAAAATCTAACATAACTTAAGGTTGTTGGGAACCACTGGTTAAAACACAACGCGTACAAGGTAAGCAACTGGTAAAAATCTGTGCTGCCAACTAAAACTTCATTCGGCGTTGCCATTCAATAAAATATAAACCTAGTGTTGCCATTCCATAAAAAAGCAACTTGGTGTTGCCATTCCTTAAAACCAAAGAATTCAGCACACTACAACTCAACATTCAGCAATCGACAACTCAATATCCGGTTAAAAACCGGAAATAGGTGTTGCCATTCCTTAAAAACAAAGCGTTCAGCACACTACAACTCATCTTTCAGCAGAAAAAACAACTCAACCCAACTCAACATTCAGCACCCTACAACTCAACACAACTCGATGACGTCATAGCCACGCCCCTTCCGGTCACGTGACCGCCACTAACGCCGCTGGTCCAGAGCCCGTGATTCCCTACTACTCATATTTGTAAATCAAAATGCCCCATTTTTTTTCTTTTTTTTAAATAAATAAATTAACCATGCGTATTTACCAGACAACTCCTCCACACCTCCGTAATCTAACATTTACCCACCCATCCGTCCTATTATATATATATATATATATATTTATTTATTTAATTATTTTCTAATTTTATATGTTTTTTTATAAAATTTTTTACGCAGGTGTTAATTTGGTTTTTAAGATCATTTAAGTACTAATTATGTATTAAAGAATATATGAATTTTTTTTTTGGAAAACCATGTTGTAATGCTACATAGATTAGTTTTTTAATATTGTTGTTAATTAGTTGAAAAGAACATAAACTCTTTATTCTATATATATGATTAAGTAGTATAATACGATATACAGAATTATGAAGGCAAGATTTAAAATTAGTAAATGTATTAACTTTAAATTTAAATTCTTTACGTTTGTCATATAGATCAATTATTGTTTTGTTTTCTTTAAGTGTAATTTTAAGATCTAAAAAGTTAATAGTATTGTTATAGACAGGAAGTTTTCCGTTAATTCTAAATTAGTAGGATAATCTACTGGAAATATAGACATATTAGTATGATCAGTGGCAATTAAAATTATGTCATCAATATAACGATATAAATGTATATTACTGTTAATAAAAGTACGTTCATAGTGATATAAGTATAAGTCAGAAAGTATACTAAATGTACATCCACCTTGTGGTATACTGACTTTCTGTAAATATAATGTATTATCATGCATTCTAAAATTATTATATATAATGAAATTTGTTAGAGTTTTAAAATAAGCAATATCTATATGAATTGGTAAATTCAGTGTATGATGATACTTATTAAATAATGCATTTATAATATTATGTAGATCTAATAAATCTGTATTATTAAAAAGATCTTTGAAATCATATGTCATTATATTGTTGACACATTTACGATTTTTCAAAATATTGATATATACATGCATATATATATAGTTTAGGCTTAAGGATGTTCTCAAATCCAAAGCAAAACTTTCGCATCACAAACATTTTTCAACTATGTTGAAAAAACAAACAAAAAAACACAGTCTCCTATCCTCTTTAATAAAAAGCTACGCGTTCCTGACGTCTGGGTTTTTCGCTATTCGTTGCCACAGGTTAATCTCGGAATATGAAACATTTGAAGTTGCTGAATAGCTCGAAAAGTATTTGTCACAAAATTGTTAGACAAACTGCGTTAGAAAGTTTAAAAAATTTTATTTTTCTTGATATAAATTTAAAATCTAATGATTATGCTGTTTTTCAAACATTGAATTTCAAAAATTACCAAACTTCACAATGAAGTACCATAGCAAAAAACGCGTAAAAAGATAATGATAACGGCAATGTGTCTCGCTGTGTATCGAGTATACTGGCTATAGTATGAGTAACAAATTATAGAAGACTTATTATTCTGTTAAAATATAAAAGTGAATTTTGATGTCACGAGTGCATGATTTTTATTTAATTCTCGAGAAATAGCATATTTTAGTCCACCTCAGCGAGGCATATCAGTTTCATTATATTTGAAGTATTGTGTCTTCATTAAAATCCAACGAAAATGATTTTTCTCCACATAGACTCCAGAATGTAAACCCCATTGACACCATAATGTAACACAATTATTTTATTATTATTATTATTATTATTATTATTATTTTAAGTTGACCTATTCCATAATAGAGACTACAGAGAATTGCCTAATTTGGAACGAAGTTTTTTGGATATCTTTCGGTACTTTTTCGTTATACCAACATCATGCCAAAATGTATGCTAATGCGCCATTTATTTCAACCCTGAATGTACAAATAATTTTTTTTATTTCAAACCGTGCCAAGTGCTGTGACTCGCTATTTATTCAACGTGAATCTCTTATTTTGAAAATTATTATTTAATCGTAAGCATGAAAAACATTTTAATTTACTATTTTTTGAATCGTAAATACTTTTTATTAAGTTATAACTTACATTTTTCGCTGATTCAAAAAAGAAATGTTTATTAACCTTACGGAATGGATTATGGCATGACTTGCACTGTTAGTTATTATAATTTATCAGAGATGATTTTAGTATCTCGCATATTGTTCTACTTTGCTTAGTTATAGAATTATGGGGGAAAGTTTTATAATCAGATGAACCCGGTTATGAAAGCTTAGCCTTTTAAAAATATTCTGCCGAATGGATTTTGATGGAAACATCACTGTTAGTTAGATGAGTTTTCAAGGATGGTTATAGTATATAGCATATGGTTTTATCGTTCTTTACCAAATCCTACTGTAAATCATCAACTAAAAGAGTTTGTCCTTAACAGCCCAAATTTTGTCTGACACTTTAAAAATGTAATAACGCAGTGGCGTTCGTATCGTTTTTAGAAATGCAGAAGGACATTCCAAGTAAAGGTCCATATGGTTTTAAAACACTAGGTCAAATTCAAGGTAAATATTTATTTTGATTAAAGGTGCGTTAAGAGGAATTGACCAGCGTAGCGGGCGTAGCTTGCTAGTAACAGCATATACGGCTATAATATTCGGATCTACATTTTAAGATTAGAGCCAAACATGAGTAATTCGCTGCAATGTGGTTGTAAGTGCATTAGAATTTGGAAACATCATTGGGACAGTACAGTATTTCAAATCTCTTACTATCAGCATTTTAGATAAATCTATCAATTTGCCTTTAAAAAAGGCACAAGACTTCTACGCCTTACCTGATTAGTGACAGTGTTTCAAGTGAATATGATAGTTTTTTGATATATTGACATATTTTGTTGATATGATAATTTATAGTATTACATAAAATAATATTTGAAATGTAATTTTTTTTAAAAATAGATTTACAAAAAACACATTAATTCCAGAAATATACAGGGTGTCCACGTATAACCTGACCGACCTTTACTTTCGCAACCGTTGGTCCTAGATGCATACTTCCAATTACAAAAATATTTTAAATAAGGTAAAGAATTATTTTTAAAGCGATTTGGGCCAAGAAAAACATTTATTAAAAAATTACGAAATTTAATTTTTTATACAGTCCCCCGGTCCTATAAGTGATATTTAGTAAAAATTTACTGTGACACTAACAAGTAAGATGAAAAAAGTCCCACTCATCTAAAATTATAATTGACCGAAGTATGAAACTTTGAAATGCCACTTTTTTGCATCTCAAAACAGATGATTTCGCCCGTGCTTTCAGGGGTCGTATATAAAGTACTTAAGCTTATTTCAAGGTATCTGCGCATTGAAAGAAATCGTACAACTATTACTATTGACTTAAATTTTATTAGTTAAGTTTCAGATTAGTTAAAATAATTGTATTTCATATCATATGTTTTATTTTGTAAGGATTTGAGGCTATGATTTATTTTAACAAAAATTATATTATTTTCATAATGTTTTATTTAACTTGCAACGATCGTCTTTCCAGTTTAAAATTTGTACTCGAACTTTAACTCACTTTCAAATGTCCAATCGAAGTTAAATTTTACATACTGACTTAAATCCGATGACAATGTAATATTATTATGATTTTCGACGCTTACCATCTTAATAATACTCATAATAGAGGATAACACAAAAAAATTTGGATAGATTACGTTCAACAAGTTTAAGAAAAAGTTTTAGATTAGATAACATAAACCTGCGATGGTTGTGTTTTTTAACTTTTATAATTACGTTTTATGTATATTTTTAACGCTGAATAAAAGAAGGCTTCACTTTTAACCATCATGTTAAGATTTTTCGCAAATCGTAAATTTCAAGGTTAAAAAATAGCGAAAAATCTGATATTACTATAAAATAGATGTAAGACTTTTTTATTCAGTTTAATTTTATTTAATTCAATAAATTATTCAATTTTTTGGCTTATATCGGGTTTTTTACAACTAAATAGCTCAGGGTTCCGATGAAGTTGGGAGGGGAGGGAGGATGAATTTTAACTTTGAAATTTTTGATTTGAGAAAAATCCTGACGTGATGGTTTAAAATGAAGGTCATTTTCGGATTCAGCGCTAAAAAATACATTAGAACCAATTTTCAAAAGCTAAAAAACATGGCACAACCCAAAATTTGAAAGACAGTGTAATCTAACAGCATTTTAAAATCTTAATTGAGGCTGTTGTTTTTCATCCTTTTATTTAACAAAAATTCTGTTATTTTTATCCTCTTATATGTTCAATACAAATTGTATATTTTCCATTAATATGTCAGAATGATTATAGATTTCACATTTATATTAGATTGCAATGTTAATTTTGCTCTCAACTATTTTTTTGATATATCTGACGATTATTTATATTTCTACTACATTTGTGAATGACCCCTATTTCGCAACAAAAAATATACTCCAACTTTAAACAGCTATTACTCGGTCAGTTTTAATCGTAGATGAATGGGACTTTTTATTTTATCTTACGTGTTAGTGTCACAGTAAATTTTTACTAAATATCACTTATAGGACCGGGGGACCGTATAAAAATTTAAATTTCGTAATTTTTTAATAAATGTTTTTCTTGACCCAAATCGCTTTAAAAATAATTCTTTACCTTATTTAAACCATTTTTGTAATTGGAAGTATGCATCTAGGACCAACGGTTGCGAAAATAAAGGTCGGTCAGATTATACGTGGACACCCTGTATATTCTTCGAATCATGCATTTATATGTTGTTAATCCAACTGCAAAAAAGCCAGATAAATATTAGTTCCGCGCGGGACGGGTCTCAAAAGTCTTGAAAATCAAGGCTCATGGCAACTCTAGTCACAGGGTTCATACAGACTACTTAAACTCCTGAGAAATGAGAAAAGTTTCCAAGCAGTACTTAGAACTCCTTAACTCCTTAAATTATCGCAAAGCAAAATTTAGTTTTGAACAGTGATTTAATTGAAGTATACAGTATTCGAAAATGGAAACTTATATCTTGCACGCTGAATAATACTGCTTGTATAATGTACTTTATTAATCATGTTTTGCATAAAAGAGCATATTTCTCTTTAAAGGAAGTAAAACAAAAATCTTCCCCATGTTTACAAATGTAAAGTTCATGTGATTACTGCTTTTTCAAAATTAATAATAATAAGTAAAGTTATCGTATTCTTTTGTACATGCTGCGTGATTATTTACTTTTAAAATCTAGGTGCACGTGATACACGATGAATATTTGGAATTTTGCTTGTCTCTGTATGTAAATGACTATTGATCACTGCATAAAAAAGCTTGCTAGCAATTTTTTATTCAAATTTATGAAACCAGTAAGCAATATATTGTGAATACTGTACTGTTCAATTAGTCTAAATTTTAATAGACTAAAATTTGTTTTCTCTCTAAATGAGGTATTAAAAATCAGGGTGGGTGTGGGTATGGCATACATGAAAAACTAGGCAAGTTCTTTAAAATTCTTGTACTCCTTAGAATTTTTCTAGACTCCTTGGTTTTTTCTTAGCAAGTCTGTATTATGATTATGAACCCTGTCAGGACGCTGAAGGCGCACTTTTTGCAACCTTTATGCACCGAAAAAAAAAAAAAAAAAATGTTAATTTTACGGTATAATGCTAGCATTCCAGCTGCCAATATTATACCGTAAAATCAACATTTTTTTTTTTTTTTCAGTGTGGAGAAAAAAAAGCCAATGGAGTGCGACAATAACACTTTAACTATGGTATTTTATTTTCCCAATACAAATATTTTTTTTCGCAATTATTATTTACATTTAACAGAAAGGGGTATGTGTCTATAAATTCTCATTAAGAGAAGCCAATTAAAACTGTTTTGTTATATGGAATATATGTATACGGGAGGCGGAAGCGGATACAGTTTTACCCCCTAAAAATACCTGAAGAGAGAGGGAGAAGCCCGCTGGCGAAGAAAACAAAGGCCACCCCCCTCAACTGCGACTTCCTTTGCCAAGAAAGAACAATACCTCAAACTCCCCCAGGTACTAAAGAAAGAACCGTTGATGGGAAATTGAGCCTTTCGATCAAAACTCGGAGTTCATTAGGAGTGACATAACAGCGAAATAAACAAGAAACAAGCGGGGTGGTGACTTCCGGAAGGACAGACATCTCATTTTAATATTACATCCAAAATAAAGATTCCCAAGAGAATAACACATTTTGGTAAATTTTGAAAATCTTATGTTGCAAGGAAGGACAGGCGTGGGCTGTTCTGTTGCTCCTCTAACTAAATTTTCTTTAATAATTTCGGAAAAAAAAAAATTTCGAAATGAGAAACAAGAATTTTTTGTTAGGTGCATGGGTGCACGGGGGCGACCTAAATTCCCTACTCAACAACGAGAAACTTTCTGACACATTTTCTGCCTCATTTTTAAACGTAAAGGCATAAAATGGACAGGCAAAACTATTGAAGCGATTTGGAATCAAAGAATGTCCCCCCCCCCCCCCTTTTTTTATAAAAATGATTTTTGACTGAGAAAAAACACAGTAAAATATTCAATCATGTTGTAATTAATTATACTTTTTATTTTTAATTTATAAAATCATTCAAAATTATTGTTATTTTATTCATTATACATAAATATTGCATATCCCTAAAGACAATAATATATTTTCTCTTGCAATAATGCCCTTTTCTACTGAACTAGTGTCCTTTTTAGTGACTAACACTCTGTCCCTTTTCTTTCTCTATAAATACGTCTTGACACCACTTTTCAGACAATAATTTTCAAGCAATAGTTTCACTTTTGAGCTATATTTTAAGCTTTTTTCTCGTTGATTATTCCCATTTCATTGTTTCATTTTAAAATTAAAGTGACAAGTGGACAATAATTTTTCATATTTATAAATCAACTGGTATGAAGCAATGCATATTATGTGCTTTTTCGACAAATAATACAAACACCTAACTGGGAATGAGATATAAAATTTATTAAAATGTTAATTAAAAGTTGCTGATAGAAAAACTCGAAAATAATTTAAAGTGGAATGACACATTCATCTTGTAGTTAAAATAGATAAAATACTTATTAAAATTACTAAAAAGTTACAAAAAGTTATTGAAAATAAGACATATGTAAAAGATGTTATTAAATACTTTAACACCGAGATTTTTCCATCACAAACGTGATCATTTTCAAGGTGATACGTTGACTGAACTCTATAAAATTTGTTGATTTTAAACATGCTCCTTGTGCATCAAATTTTGCTTATGTACCATTTTATTAATATTTTTCCTTAAGCTAGCTTTATATAGTAGCAGAGTTCAAACTCAATTTAAAAAATGAAAATGTTTGAATTTTTCAAGATACATATATATATATTGTGGTTTCCCAGCCCTTGAAAAAGTAAATTACATTATAAGCTTGCATTTGTGTTTTTTTACTTATGTTTCACTTTTTGAATAAATACTTCATTTGTTAGGACTATGTTTTATAATGTGTAATTTGACATAGCTATTTGGGATAATAATTTCATTGCATTTGGTCAGTTATTTCTGTTTCAATGGTTAATTTTTGCAATAAGTTTATATATATATATATATATATATATATATATGGATATATATTTTCCAAGACTGTTTTCGAGAAAAATAAAAAGCTTACATAAGGGTAAAAACAGACAAACTGCAAACCAGAGAAAAATGTTTGTTTTGCCCCCTCCCTCCCTAGTAGAAACTCTTACTTTCTTTTATTTTATTTATTTATTTATTGGGGGGGGGGGGGGTGCAGGTTTAGATTACCAACATTTTTCTTTTCTTTACTGCAAATAAAATAAAATAAAATAAAATAAATAGGAGATAATTTTTTTTATAAAGGGGTTTTAAAGATATTAAAATATATGCTAAGGTGTGTGTGGGGGGGGGAGATAAGCTTAATGGTTGGTTGGTTATTTGTTACGGCCGATTGTCTGCGCTAGAGATATAAGCCGACGGGCGGAATGCCCTCTGGTGGGGGTCTTTCTGATGGATCCTAACCGGTATTAACGCAAGGCTAGAAGAAAACCACGGAAAACTCGGTTAGGTCAAGGGGTTCGAACCCAGCACCTCCTGTCTACCAGCTTTTGAGAACAGAACCTCTCAGCCACTGGTGGGACGGGGATAAGCTTTAAGATATCTCGAAAAATGAGATATATTTGTTGGTGTTTCTCTTGAAATCGTCACTCGCGCAAGAGAATATAATTGATAACTTGCACTCTCAGAAATAAAACACTCAATTTTGACGATTCCGCAATCCTCAGGCCTCATTTCGTTATTTTTGACAATCATTTCGTCACAGAGTCACGTGGTTTTTGACGAAACGCGAATCCTCAAATATCTTGACGAAACTGTTTCCTCGCTGTCAAAAATAAAACTCTCACTTTTGACGATTTCGCAATTCTTGAGCTATATTTCGTCATTTTTTGACAATTATTTCGTCTCAAAATTAAGTGATTTTTAATGAAATGGAAAATCTCAAATATTTGACAAAAATATTTCCCCATTCCCGGCCAGATTATTTTTGTTACAAAATCGTTCAAAAAAAAAAAAAAAAAAAAAAATTACACGAAAGTATTAAATTTCGTTAAAAACGCTTAAAAAATTCTTCTAAAGTTACAGAATTTCATTAAAAACGGTTAAAATAGTAAAATGCGAACATCATTTGGTCCATTTTCGATCGAAAGCATCAACATTTTTCCAATGGTTAAAAAAAAAAAAAAAAATCACAATTTTAGGAGCTCTTTTTTATTTAAGAAATATATTCATATAACAATCAAATTAAAAATATGTATAACTGATCCCCCCCCCCTCTATAAACAGTAATCTTATCCGCTAAAATTGATGAACTCGCCTTCAAAATATGCACTTCAAAATTAATTATTTCTGATCAACAATTAGACCATATTTTAATTATTCATTGAACAAAGGAAATTTCTCTAATAAATTATATTAATCAAGCCATTTTCTAATTATTTATTAACCATAGAAAAACCATAATAATAAACTAGCCTTATTAATTAAAACATGCAGAAAGTATAACAGCACCGATAAAAATACAATCTGCTTTCTAAAAATATAAACACACATCAACATCCCATAAATACATTTAAAATCAAATAATTCCGAAGTCACGATAGCGAAGTGGTTAGAGCACTTAGCTGCCAAGCCAAACATTGCGTGTTCGAGTCCGATAAAATCCCAGTGATCTTATTTTGCCGTAGTCAATTAAAGATGCTTCTAAAAACTCCGATAGATGGCAGCACCAACCTTTTTTTGGAACTTTCGTCAAAGAAACAATTTGAGGAAACTGATTTCTTCGTAATTTTGAGATGCAAATTTACTCGATTTGACGAAATGTTTACTCGGAGCATTTCTCAAGAAATCGTTTCGTCAAAAACGAAGAAAATTTCTTGAAATTTGAGTACTCATTTTTGAGAGTGTGGTAGCATGGTTTCGCTGCCACTACCGGTATTAAACCGTGATACCGGACACACTGTGAATTGAGTTTTCTTCAGTTAAATAATCAAATATTAGTTTATTGATTAAATTGGTACAATAAAAACAAGTATTTACAGGAACAGAAGTATTGGATATACTCTATGGATAAAGGACGGTCTATAGTTCTTTCCGCCAGAAAGTACAGCTCTCACTCATCTAACTAAATATTGTTAGCACCTTCTCTATGTGACTGATCAATATTAATTAATAAAAACGATCTGCCTGATCACACGCTACATTCTATCTCATCACACAGTATTAGCATACACAATTCCGGTCGTATTATATCACTCACAACCAATTCTTATTATCCTCCACACACTCACTCAGCCTATATTCGGCTCGGCTGTATATCGCACTGCTACCTCCGGTACTCGTTACCATACCCAAACGTGATTTATGGAAGCGTCACGGCGACTCTCCGTGTCTGCTCCGTTCTACCTTGTTCACGTCATCTACTTCTATGGCTCACGCCTTCACTGTGTTCTTCGGTACTCTATACTACACTGTGCGCTGCATGCACTCCGTGGACTAACCACTCGTCATCATCTTCTCCTTTTTCAACAAACTACGGGGCTTCTTTTCTACCTAAACGGACATCATCCTCACGTGTGCATATTTTTCTCAAGAACATTCCTTCCCCTCTTCTTTCACCTTCCAACCTGTGCTCGCCAGGAATTCTGTGATCATTGTGTCCGCATTCCAAGGAGTTATAATCACATCACAATGTCACCGTAAACGCCCCAAAATAGTTATGTAGATCAGGAGATATTCTTTTGATCAACCATATAGAGAAGTTCACGAAAAAAAAAACACATTAATGAATACATTAATATATATAATAATAAATATAGTTAATTGAATTAGCAAGATATACAAGTCAATGATCCTATTAAAGTCAAAAACTTGACATTATTATTACATGGCTAAAAACTGCTAAACTGAAAAAAAAATTGTCCCCTCCTCCTTTTTTTTTTATATATATATCTAGAATGTCTCCCTTTTCCTACAAAGAAGAATGCGGAAAAAGCATAAATAGGAAATTTTGATGAAATCTGATAAATCTTTGATTGAAAAAGTATAATCCTGAGCGTACTAATAGCATATTTTGAATTGTCTTAACTCTTCCATTCAGTTTAAAAATTCCTTTAGAAAGATAATATAAATTAGCGCCATATCAGGTCCCTCAAACTCTAAAAAAAGGAGAAAATTATAATTTCGGGATTATTTCCGGTCCTGCAAAACTAAAAAATCCAGAAGAAGAAGAAGAAAAAAAAAAACAATTTTGGTGTTACTTTGTGTCCCACAACCTGAAAAATCTGAAATGAAGAAAGCATTAAAGCGAAAATTTTACTATTTCATGTCCCATAAATTGTAAAGAAACAAACATAAGCAATAATTTTCCAATTTTTATATTATTTTGGGTCCCATGAACTCTAAAAAGGAAGGAAAAATGAGGGTGAGACCATTTTACAATTTTGGCTGTTTTTCGGATCCCAGAACATTTAACCCTTTCCGGCACACACAAAGTCTGTTCGTAAAATGAGAAATTGCTGACTGACACCGGAATTTACAAACGACTTTTTTAGAAAATATGAACTCCTTATTTTAAGCTTTCATTATAGAAACAAAATTTTATTAAAATATTCTTGGTGCCGCTTGCAAGTTTGGAATTAAAATTAGGTGTGCACGGAGTGGGACCACTGAGCCGGAAAGGGTTAAACGGTATGGTGGAGTAATAACTAAAATTATACATTTTACGCGTTGTTTCAAGTCTTGCGGATTCGGAGAAAAATGCAAAATTTTATTTGATTTGTTTCCTATTATTTCATATATGCATTAGATTTCTTTACTTACAAAATAAAATTATTTATGAATGTAAAATTACAATTACATTATTATTTTTTTAATATTAGAACGAGAAGCTGTTTTTCTTGACTACATTTATTTTTGAAAATTGGAATAATAGTTTGAAAGTCGTATAAACCTATTTTTATTATTTTACTTATATAAAATACCTTAAACATGCTCAAGTATAATATGGAAAAAAAAAATGCATAGATATAGCAAGATTTGTATCAATAAGTGGCATTTTTACAAAAAAACAAGATAATGCGTTTCTATAATTTTCAACTTTTATCACTTTTCAAGTATTCAACACATTAAAATATTTCTTGCAATTCAATTAGAGTTCTTATTATTTCATACATGCATTATTTTACTTACAAAACAAAATTATTCATGAATGTAAAGTTATAACCACATTAACTTTTAAAAAGAAGCTGTTTTCCTCGACTACATTTATTTTTTAAAACTGAATAGTTTAAAAATCATATAAACTTCTATTTTTTATTTCTTTTTTTCTTATATAAAATACCTTAAATATGTTGAAACAATGTGAAAAATAGAGTTAATAGAGACCTAATTCAGGATTTCATGCAGGGCTCGGAAGTAGCGCGCTACAAGTAGCGAAACTTACAGTAGCCTCTACTTTTTCTAGTAGTTTGTAGTGTAGCGCACTACATTAAAAAAAGTGTAGTGTAGCGAGTAGCGCGATACAAAATATCAGTAGTTTGTAGCGAGCATCGACGCTACTTTTGACGCTACTTTAGGAGAGAAAAAAAAAGTGCCAATCTTCAAATCACGTGATCATAACTCGTTTCTTTTGTGCGAAATATGTTCTCTGCTACAATTTGCGAATGTCAGTGACAAATCTCAGTTGCAGTGTCATAGATTTTTCCATGGACGACGGGCACGGTTACAAATTAACTGTCATTTTCACAGTTTGGGTGTCAGAAACTTCGCGCATTGTCATTTAAATGCATTTCATTATAATGTATTTTTATACGATTACGATTGTTTTTACCAAAATATAGTCGTCTGGCTAAGTTAAGTCTTTATCTGACTCTAATTTCTTCTCCCTTTTGCCTCCCTCCCCCAGCAAGAAAAGAAATGTAAAATCTTTATTTAAAAAAAAAGAAAAAGAAAAAGAACGGATTCATCTAAACATAAATCATCTACATTATCCCTAACCTCTCAAATTCACGCTTCCCCCTAGTAGAATATAAAGGAGTTTAAAATATTTTTAAATCTTTATTTTTATACAAAAATAAAATATTTCACTCCATTTATTGCTCTCTAATGACAGTAAATAAAAATTAATTCCTTGTCCCCAAAATTTACACTTCCCTTTTTGCACCTCCTCCAGCATACAGTTTCAAATATTTAAAATTCTTTATTTTAAAAAAATGGCCACATTCGGTAGTCATTCGGTAGTAAGTAATCGTCTAAATTGTCCCCTGACCTCCCATAATTAACTCCCCCTCCCCCCCAGCATACAAATAAATCTAAAATCTTTAAGTTATTTTTTTTTTTATATAAAAAAAAATCTTCTGCCCTAAATAGTACTCTGTAGTGACGATAAATAATCAGTAATATAAATTATCCCCCTTTCCATAAAATCTCCTCCACCTCTCCATATTCAAAATTTAAAACTCTTCTTTTTTTTTTAAGTTCCGTATTCTTTGCTGTCTCGTAACATTAAATAAATAATCAATCATCTACAATCTTCCCCTTCGAACAAAATTTCTGCTCGTTTCCTGCCAGTTTAAAATCGTTAGAACTCTAATTAAAAAATATATATATATATTCGAAAAAGCACAGAAAAATAACAAGTTTACCATTTTAATGTTAGAGAAAAGTGCACTAGGAAGGAATGATTTCTGCCCTTCAAACAAACTAGTACCTGAAACGTAAAGCGTCAGCTAGAGTCCTGCGCGGGTCGGGTACAACCCGACCCGAACCCGCAAATTCCATTTTAAGTCAACCCGCAACCCGACCCGAACCCGCAAAAGTAATTTTTGATAACCCGCAAACCAACCCGAACCCGCAAAAATAATTTTCGATAACCCGCAACCCGACTCGAACTCGCAAAAATAATTTTCGGCACCCAACCCGAACCTGAGTAATTTCAACCCGCACCCGACCCGAACACGTAACATTTAACCCATAACCCGAACCGAACCCGCAATGTAAAGACAGTAAATCAAGTTTCAATGCCACTATGAAAATTAATCACCAATTGTATCTCTAATACCATTTTTATGTTTTACATAAAAAAAATGAACAAATCTATATTCTTTAATATTCAAATATAGTAAAACCTCTGAGCACCTTGGGATCGTTAAATAGTGTCAAACATCGGGTCGGGTTATCCCGAATTTTATTTTTTCGGCTTGGAATGAGTCTAATTTTCTTTCTGCAGGTCTGTAGAAGAATTCTTTCGGGTCATATATAGGTTTTTTTACCACTCAGCTTGTTGGGAGTTTCACAAAAAGTTTGAGCACAACTATGTTTCAGAGGAAAATAAATACGTATTTGAATATCTAGGACTATATGTTCAATTTGCTGCATGAGAAATAAAATGTTTGTAAGAAATGCGATAATAGATTATTCTTTCTTTAAGAACCACTTTTTCTTCTTTCGAAATATTAAAAAAGTTATCAACATTTCGTTTTTGATACACACAAAAACAGAGGTATCATATTATTGATAGTTTATGTACACATACACATGTTACGTGTGTCTAGATTCAGAAATGCCCGCTATTCAGAGATATAAGCGTTCAAATAAATAAATTTTAGGAATTGAAAAAGTGTCCGCCTTTCGGGAGAAAAACCAGAATGTAGGTCTTATTGTATATAGATTTTTAATCTGAAAAAATATTTTGGACATTCTTTTGAAATTCCGGAATTCGGGTCAACCCGAACCCGACCCGCTAGAGTCAAAACCCAACCCGAAATCGACCCGAACTCGAAACAATGAAATTCAACCTGCTTCGCAGTAAAAGAGTGGAAGTCAACCCGATCTGAATCCAACCCGCAACAAAAAAAATCTTGAACCAAACCGAACCCGGGTCGGGTCGGATGCGGGTAACCCGCCCCGATGCAGGACTTTAAACGGTATAAAACTAACAGTATAAAACTAACGGTATAAAATCTAATCTTTAAATATGCTAAAAAATTAGTTGCGGTTTTAAAACTTCCACTTCTAGCGAAATAAATACGCAGCAAAACACTACGTGATTCTTCCTGTCTTCTTGTAGATCACACAGTAGTTTTTTGTCATAACAAAATTAGAAGTATCAAGAATTAGAATTGTAACTATTCAGCAGAAATGCTTCAGCAATGCAGAAGAGTAGATATAAAACAAGAGTTCTGCATCAGCGGCGTACGCGGCGTAGGCTCAAGGTTGAAGGAAGGTCACAGAGCCGGAAGTAGCAGGTGTGGACACCGGAAGTTGTGCGGGCTGTGAAGGTCACCGGAAGTCGCAGGTGTGGATAACAAACATGTTGAGACAGGAAGTGTAGACAGGAAATTTAACCGGAAACGCGACAGGAAGTGAATGCGATAAGGGAGAGAGGGGGAGGGCTTATTTTTGTGGGGGGCTTATGCTAACCTGAAATAAAAATGGAATTATTTCTTACAAGTATCTTTTTTTTTTTTTTTTTTTTTTTTAACTTGAAATAATTTTTTTTTTTTTTTTGCTAACTAACACATGAAAGAAAATGGAAATCTTTCTGACTTTGTTTTACTTTATAAAAGTTAGCATGAAATTTATTTTAAGACTGGAAACGTGACAGGAAGTAAGACCAGAAACGGGATTAGACATGTTTATTTATTTATTTATTTTTTTTTTAAATGGTTATCAAGAAGCAGGATGTTTGGGAGCGTGTTCGAACAGGAAAGGTGATTTGTAAGACCGGAGGTTATTAAGGTGTGAGTGATAAGGAAAGTATAGTTTTATACACATAGATTTTGTTCTTTGTAGAGGGTTAAATTATTTTTAGATGTTATTTATTTTTTAGTGTTTTGAATTTTATTTATTCTTAAACCGTTATAAATTATTTTTTTCTATCATTTTAATTTTTAGTGACACCAATTTTAGAAGTAATTGATCATTAAAAGAATTATTTTTCAACGCTGGCACAGGCATCAATTGAACCCACTATCTCCTATGTGGAAGACCAATGTGTTTATCCACTGTGCTAGCGGGAACTTGTAATGTTATCTCTTTAAATGCAAGAGATGGGGACTTCAGACATGTATTGAGATATCTTTACGGTCATTTATTGTACTTTTACTGAATGAGATAAAGTAATAGGGCGAAATTTTCTTTAGCTATTGAGTAACTCGAGAGTTTTGGTTTAATATGAATGCTATTACATCTATTTGTTTAATTTACAAACACATTTCTTTCACAACACTCTGTCAACAGATCACTTCAATATTCGAAATAATAATTTAGAGGGAAAATTTTTACTTTCTATACGAAATTTTATTTATAGAGATTGACGAAGATAGTATGCCTAATTCTTTCTTGTATTAACATTATATTCGAAATAGAGTTTTGTTACGAAAAATAACGTGTTTATACATTTTAAAAACGAAAACAAAGTGATTTTAAAAAATGTAAATATAAGCTATACACCCACGCATTTTTGTTATTGAATTAAATTACAAGGCTTAATATTGTATTCAGCGTAATATTTTCTTATAAAAGCCGTTTCACAAACTTGTATACTAAAAGTAATGTGTCATTTTTAGGGGAAAAAATTAATTCAAGTCATTGAGACTAATCCTTTATGGGGGAAAAATTTGTCATACTTCTTTGTGTTACATTATATCTTCCGTTTTTTAAGTTTACAAATTTGTGGACTAACTTAAATAATCGTTTTTAGGATACTTAAACAATATATATATACTTTTTAATTATATAATTTTTTTAATTGACTTGTAATATAGCTTTTTTTTTCTTAAAAGGGTACTGTAGAATAACTTATCTCACAAATACTACATCCTTCTTTAGTTAAATATGTTTCACTTAAGACATGACAAAGTGTCTTAGAAACATTTCATTTTGGAGTTAAGTGATTAAACAAGAAAAATATTATTTATAAAAACACAACACATAAGACCAGTGACTGAGAGGTTCTGGTTTTAAAGCTACTAGACGTTTGGGTTTAAACTTCTCTCGCGCTCGTCGACCTAACCGTTCGGAGTTTTCTTCGAACCTTGTCAATACGAGTTAGGAGCCCTTAGAATGACCCCTAGAGTGACCTATATCCCAAGCGTAGATAATCGGTTTTAACAAATAACCAACCATCCACAACACATAAGACATTTTAGATCATTACATAAGACATTTTAGATTATTACATTTAGTTAAGAAGTGATTTGACGTGCAAAATATTATTTATAAAATCATACAATAAGAGAATTTTAAAGATTTTTTCCTTTTAAATGAACAATTTTTAGTGACTATTTAACTTATTAAAGAGAGCGGGTATTTTGTTTAGAGTTATACGATTAAAATAAATTTTCAATAGATTTGACTTTATACAACCAACATTTTTAAAAAAGGGAATGGAATCTAGTTTTTATAAATTAACGTTTTTCAATTTTACAAATACTTCACACCCCGTCTTTTTTCCCCCTCTTTTAGTAGACTTTACATACATAAGACATAAAAAGCGTTTTAGAATACATCATTTAGAAATTAAGTGGTTTGATAAATAAAATATTATTTATAAAAGCAATAGATACGAGAGTAATAAGGATTTTTACTTACATATGTACGAACTTCTGATAGGTAAGACTTTCTAAATCATTGTGCAAGAATTAAGTGGTTATTGAACTTATAACATTATAGGATGAAATAATCACGTGACGTATTTTTAAACCAATAAAATGTCAGTATTTTCAAACAAATAAAAAGTTAGTATTTTTACACGAGCGCCCTCTATCATTATATAAATTTCAATGAAACGAGTTCATAACATTCTACTGTGACCTGATATCGTTGTAATAGGTTGTATTTTTCATTTAAGTTATTGTGGAACGAGTTATGAATTCTTATGTTGGTGATGTAACCAACTTGGAGTGTCAACACTCATCACCAGAGTTAAATAATCAAGAGATGGATTCTACACTTTTATCCAAAGAAGGACTCGTTTCGAATTATGAAGTGAAACTCACCTCATCAGGACTAAAGAAACAGAAGTTACCCCATGTGCGTAAGATGTGTAACACAGCATTTCCTCGAAAAGTTAACTTAGTGTTTCATATGAAAAGTCATCTAAAGGAAAAATATTTTTGCTGTGAGGTGTGTGCTGAAGTTTTTTCACAAAAGAGTGATTTACGTAATCATCAAAAGATTCACAAATTGCCCAAACAATACAAGTGTAGTGATTGCAACGAGATATTTTCAAGAATGTCTGACTTATTAATACACAAGAAGACCCATAAGATTCGTAAACAATATTCATGTGCAAAGTGTTGTGAAATATTTAAGTGTGAATCGGATTTTTTACAACATTGTGATACTTTTCATAAAGTTTTACCTAACATTGCGAAATCACCCTGTTTAAAAGATTTGTTATTTGAACTTATAGTGAAGCTTATAGATTAGTTCGAACTTATAGTGAATTAAAAGACAAAATGATATGCAAAATATATGAACTAGAATTAACAGACCAAAACATACATGTACATGCTGAGAATGTCTTTTTAAAGTTGTACAACGGCTTTGAAGATTTCACAGAACGAGTGTTTAATTGGACATTACGAAAAATTTTGAAATTAGAATTGATTACAGCTCAATATGACAGGCTTATTTGATTTGTATTATTTTAAATGATTAATAAATAGTTTGATTTCGAAAAAAAGTGTTTTCTTTAGCATACACTGTGTGACTTTTAAACTAATGTTATGTATTTTGAATGTGTCAGACAAAACAGGAGTGTGTTGACATTTAAAAAAAAAAAGATTTTACATAATATAAAAGTTTTACAATAAAAATTGACTTACCTAAAGTTTTTTCAAGATAGTCACGATATCCTTTCCATTACAATTATTTTAAGGAAATAGAATTTAATTTTGTTGTGAATAACACTTTGTTGTTAACATCACGTGGTTTGTCTTATCATAACTATGAGATCCTAAGATCACTTCCTATTAACATGATAACGAAGAGTAAAAAAAAAAATGACTAATGCAAGCCGATTTTCCTGCCTAAACTTGTTATCAGCTTGCATGAGTGACTCATCTTTACATGTGTGGATTTGTATGTTGAAAAAATGATTGCTATGTTTAACCCGTGTAGACGATTTTTATCCGGAAGCTGTTTGAACTACCAAATTTCAGATATCACACATTTTACTAGAACATTTAAATATTTTAATGTCTTTTCGCCCGCAAATTGGAAACTTAGGATTATCACCTTTACATCGAGACATGGAAGGTAGAAAAATAATAACTTTACACTTAGACAATATTTTAATTTAAGAAGAATTAGACTTAACACATTGTTAGAGTTTCTTTGAAAAATATCTAGTTGGTTGTAAATTTTAGAAAATTCGACCTAACGAAATTAACACACTTAAAAATATCTAGTTGGTTATACATTTTATAAAATAAGCAACAAATAAACATTTCGGTACATTGACAAAAGAAAATAATTAAGTTTAAGTAAACTTTACACTTAGACAATATTTCAAACTAAAAAAAATAATAACTTTACACTTATATAATATTTTCAACTAAGGAAAATTAATAACTTTAAAAATCAGACTTAACACATTGCTAAAGTTTTTTTAAAACAACACAACATTTTCAAAGCAGTGGAAATAGTATACCTGAAAAAAATTCAACTTAGTGGAATTTAATAGTGAAATTTTTTAACCTCACTCATTTAAAAAATAAAACTTTGTAAATTTTTTCCATTTTTAAAATAAAACTTATTTAAAAAATAAATAAGCAACTATTAAACATTTTGAATGTCTTAGACAAAGTGTGAATAAATTTGTTGAAATTATATAAAACATGAAAAATTTCATTACTTTTAAAAGAAATTTTATTTTTGGTGAAATAAACTCGAGGTATTTATTATATGTTACTTAAACTACATGAGAATTGATTGAAAATGTGTTACTTTTAATCACTCACAAGATAAGACATGATGTTACAATATACACATAGGAATGACATAGGAATTTCAGATGGGTTTTTCTCCCACACATGACGTCACTGATAACATATTTACTGATCAAGTCATAAAATCATAGTTTAGGGTAGGTTTTTAAGCACGAAGTTTAGTTGAGATTTAAGATATTTGAGAAATATAAACTACAACTTTGGCTACTTTTTGAAATTTCCCCCTACATAAGAAAAAGAACATAGAAAAATAAAATGAAAAGTCGTATTTGAATGGAATCAAATTATTATCCTTTCACTTAACAGCTGAATGCGTCGGTAATTACATCACAAAGGCACTGATAACAACTGATTGAATATATTGTGTTTCTTTTTTAAGGTTAAATTGATTTAATATTCAAGTTATTTCTTAATGATACACTTAAAAACAATAAACTTAATTAGCATTCAAAAAGCAAACGATCACATTATTGTGTAAAACAATCAAATGTTTTAAAAGTCACGAGTTAAAATTTGAAATGACTTAGAGTTTAAGTAGAATTTAGATGTGAACCTTTTAAAATGAAATAATAGTTTTTTGTATCGCCCTCTATCGGTGGGTAATAGAATTAAGAGATAATTAAAAGTTTTAACTTGAATTCGAGCCCACAACAAAAATTATTTTTCGGTTTTATAATTTAGGGTAGGTTTAACTGAGCAAGCCATGATATTTCAGTATTTATAGACGATTTAAGATATTCGATAAAGCAAATCATTTGAATTTTAAATTTAATTGAAGGGTTTACTGCTTAAAGTACTACAAAATGAGTACAACACGATGCATAGTTTTTTAATTAATTATATTTTTCGAAAGGTGACTTATTGATAAACTTAGGATTTATGTTTAAAGTGAATAAATTTGACATGTTAGGTTCACTTAATAACAGAGGGTTGAATAAGTTATTTTTAATAAAAATAAAGTTTACTAAAAGTTTTTAAAGTTAAAAAAATATAGTTTTAAAAAATTTAAAGTTTACAAAAAGTTTAAAAATCTTTAAGTAAATCAAAATTAACTTTTTAATTTTAACTATTGAGAGACTATAATCTAACTGTTTATCCTTGTAACCAACTGGTGCATATCAACTATATACTCTGTATCTGCATATGCGCAGAAAAACATAGACATTTAATCTAACTTGAGTTCGACTTTAAATTATTTGCCAACTTTTAAGTTTAATTACTATACACAACTCGATTACCTTTCCCACAAAACACCTTTCAGAAACAAAACAGAAATTAACACTTACCGAAAAACACGTCCACTTTGGGTGTTAGTCTTCACTCAACTAACGTTTCTCCCTTATCTTTGCTAGGGGGCACTGCAATCGCCGCTAGAGGCGTTAGTAGTCTTCAGGTGTGTGATAAGAATAAACTTTAAATCCAACTTACACTCTCTCAGTCATTCTTGCTTCTCTCTACCTTGCTAACAACCGTTTGCTGCTGGCTCATTGTTTGGTTGTTTAAACTTGTTGAATGACGTCATCATGTGTTTGTCTAAACTTGTCCAGTCTTGTTTTTATGCAGTACGTCTATTTAGATGAGTCATCACTCGTTTATCTTGGTTGACTTGTCCAAACTTGTTTTTGTGTGGCACGTCTATTTGGGCGAGTCATCGTTCGCTTATCTTGCTTTACTTGTTTGAACTTGTCTAGTATCCACCACCTCATGTCTTTTGTCATAGCTTGAATATACTTTACACCAATCACTTAAATATAAAAGTCTTGTCACAACTTACTTAAACTTTGATAAAAATATTAATTATTTATAAATTTCATCAAATTCTTATTTTTCTGATACATTTACTATGTAATTTTCGTTCAAAAATATGGTAAAGCCCGATTTTAAATCGAAGTCTAAGATAAATTCCCCAAATTTGTAACATTTTAACACTAATAATAAATATTGTAAGCACCCAGTACATACAAGTTGTGTAAAAATAATATTACTTATAGCTAACTCGTTATGTCCCATGATACAAAACTTCAATATAACTAAAATCAGTGTTAAACGAAAATCTAATCACGTGTCTTTATATATTATTTTGAAATGCAAAGCATTATATCTAAACGAATGATATAAGGAGTAGTTAGAATAGTTCTTATATTTTTGTTAGTAAAAAATTTATACACATTATCTTACAAGGTTGCAATATTCAACACACGGTTCACCATATTTAAAAACGATTCACCATGATTTAAAAACTTAGTAACATATTTTAAATTTATAAATTTAAATTAAAACATATTTTTATAAATAAACAATTATAAATACTTAAGTATTTTTAATTTAAATTTATAAATTTAAAATATGTTACTAAGTTTTTAAATCATGGTGAATCGTTTTTAAATATGGTGAACCGTGTGTTGAATATTGCAACCTTGTAAGATAATGTGTATAAATTTTTTACTAACAAAAATATAAGAACTATTCTAACTACTCCTTATATCATTCGTTTAGATATAATGCTTTGCATTTCAAAATAATATATAAAGACACGTGATTAGATTTTCGTTTAACACTGATTTTAGTTATATTGAAGTTTTGTATCATGGGACATAACGAGTTAGCTATAAGTAATATTATTTTTACAAAACTTGTATGTACTGGGTGCTTACAATATTTATTATTAGTGTTAAAATGTTACAAATTTGGGGAATTTATCTTAGACTTCGATTTAAAATCGGGCTTTACCATATTTTTGAACGAAAATTACATAGTAAATGTATCAGAAAAATAAGAATTTGATGAAATTTATAAATAATTAATATTTTTATCAAAGTTTAAGTAAGTTGTGACAAGACTTTTATATTTAAGTGATTGGTGTAAAGTATATTCAAGCTATGACAAAAGACATGAGGTGGTGGATACTAGACAAGTTCAAACAAGTAAAGCAAGATAAGCGAACGATGACTCGCCCAAATAGACGTGCCACACAAAAACAAGTTTGGACAAGTCAACCAAGATAAACGAGTGATGACTCATCTAAATAGACGTACTGCATAAAAACAAGACTGGACAAGTTTAGACAAACACATGATGACGTCATTCAACAAGTTTAAACAACCAAACAATGAGCCAGCAGCAAACGGTTGTTAGCAAGGTAGAGAGAAGCAAGAATGACTGAGCGAGTGTAAGTTGGATTTAAAGTTTATTCTTATCACACACCTGAAGACTACTAACGCCTCTAGCGGCGATTGCAGTGCCCCCTAGCAAAGATAAGGGAGAAACGTTAGTTGAGTGAAGACTAACACCCAAAGTGGACGTGTTTTTCGGTAAGTGTTAATTTCTGTTTTGTTTCTGAAAGGTGTTTTGTGGGAAAGGTAATCGAGTTGTGTATAGTAATTAAACTTAAAAGTTGGCAAATAATTTAAAGTCGAACTCAAGTTAGATTAAATGTCTATGTTTTTCTGCGCATATGCAGATACAGAGTATATAGTTGATATGCACCAGTTGGTTACAAGGATAAACAGTTAGATTATAGTCTCTCAATAGTTAAAATTAAAAAGTTAATTTTGATTTACTTAAAGATTTTTAAACTTTTTGTAAACTTTAAATTTTTTAAAACTATATTTTTTTAACTTTAAAAACTTTTAGTAAACTTTATTTTTATTAAAAATAACTTATTCAACCCTCTGTTATTAAGTGAACCTAACATGTCAAATTTATTCACTTTAAACATAAATCCTAAGTTTATCAATAAGTCACCTTTCGAAAAATATAATTAATTAAAAAACTATGCATCGTGTTGTACTCATTTTGTAGTACTTTAAGCAGTAAACCCTTCAATTAAATTAAAAATTCAAATGATTTGCTTTATCGAATATCTTAAATCGTCTATAAATACTGAAATATCATGGCTTGCTCAGTTAAACCTACCCTAAATTATAAAACCGAAAAATAATTTTTGTTGTGGGCTCGAATTCAAGTTAAAACTTTTAATTATCTCTTAATTCTATTACCCACCGATAGAGGGCGATACAAAAAACTATTATTTCATTTTAAAAGGTTCACATCTAAATTCTACTTAAACTCTAAGTCATTTCAAATTTTAACTCGTGACTTTTAAAACATTTGATTGTTTTACACAATAATGTGATCGTTTGCTTTTTGAATGCTAATTAAGTTTATTGTTTTTAAGTGTATCATTAAGAAATAACTTGAATATTAAATCAATTTAACCTTAAAAAAGAAGCACAATATATTCAATCAGTTGTTATCAGTGCCTTTGTGATGTAATTACCGACGCATTCAGCTGTTAAGTGAAAGGATAATAATTTGATTCCATTCAAATACGACTTTTCATTTTATTTTTCTATGTTCTTTTTCTTATGTAGGGGGAAATTTCAAAAAGTAGCCAAAGTTGTAGTTTATATTTCTCAAATATCTTAAATCTCAACTAAACTTCGTGCTTAAAAACCTACCCTAAACTATGATTTTATGACTTGATCAGTAAATATGTTATCAGTGACGTCATGTGTGGGAGAAAAACCCATCTGAAATTCCTATGTCATTCCTATGTGTATATTGTAACATCATGTCTTATCTTGTGAGTGATTAAAAGTAACACATTTTCAATCAATTCTCATGTAGTTTAAGTAACATATAATAAATACCTCGAGTTTATTTCACCAAAAATAAAATTTCTTTTAAAAGTAATGAAATTTTTCATGTTTTATATAATTTCAACAAATTTATTCACACTTTGTCTAAGACATTCAAAATGTTTAATAGTTGCTTATTTATTTTTTAAATAAGTTTTATTTTAAAAATGGAAAAAATTTACAAAGTTTTATTTTTTAAATGAGTGAGGTTAAAAAATTTCACTATTAAATTCCACTAAGTTGAATTTTTTTCAGGTATACTATTTCCACTGCTTTGAAAATGTTGTGTTGTTTTAAAAAAACTTTAGCAATGTGTTAAGTCTGATTTTTAAAGTTATTAATTTTCCTTAGTTGAAAATATTATATAAGTGTAAAGTTATTATTTTTTTTAGTTTGAAATATTGTCTAAGTGTAAAGTTTACTTAAACTTAATTATTTTCTTTTGTCAATGTATCGAAATGTTTATTTGTTGCTTATTTTATAAAATGTATAACCAACTAGATATTTTTAAGTGTGTTAATTTCGTTAGGTCGAATTTTCTAAAATTTACAACCAACTAGATATTTTTCAAAGAAACTCTAACAATGTGTTAAGTCTAATTCTTCTTAAATTAAAATATTGTCTAAGTGTAAAGTTATTATTTTTCTACCTTCCATGTCTCGATGTAAAGGTGATAATCCTAAGTTTCCAATTTGCGGGCGAAAAGACATTAAAATATTTAAATGTTCTAGTAAAATGTGTGATATCTGAAATTTGGTAGTTCAAACAGCTTCCGGATAAAAATCGTCTACACGGGTTAAACATAGCAATCATTTTTTCAACATACAAATCCACACATGTAAAGATGAGTCACTCATGCAAGCTGATAACAAGTTTAGGCAGGAAAATCGGCTTGCATTAGTCATTTTTTTTTTTACTCTTCGTTATCATGTTAATAGGAAGTGATCTTAGGATCTCATAGTTATGATAAGACAAACCACGTGATGTTAACAACAAAGTGTTATTCACAACAAAATTAAATTCTATTTCCTTAAAATAATTGTAATGGAAAGGATATCGTGACTATCTTGAAAAAACTTTAGGTAAGTCAATTTTTATTGTAAAACTTTTATATTATGTAAAATCTTTTTTTTTTTTAAATGTCAACACACTCCTGTTTTGTCTGACACATTCAAAATACATAACATTAGTTTAAAAGTCACACAGTGTATGCTAAAGAAAACACTTTTTTTCGAAATCAAACTATTTATTAATCATTTAAAATAATACAAATCAAATAAGCCTGTCATATTGAGCTGTAATCAATTCTAATTTCAAAATTTTTCGTAATGTCCAATTAAACACTCGTTCTGTGAAATCTTCAAAGCCGTTGTACAACTTTAAAAAGACATTCTCAGCATGTACATGTATGTTTTGGTCTGTTAATTCTAGTTCATATATTTTGCATATCATTTTGTCTTTTAATTCACTATAAGTTCGAACTAATCTAAAAGCTTCACTATAAGTTCAAATAACAAATCTTTTAAACAGGGTGATTTCGCAATGTTAGGTAAAACTTTATGAAAAGTATCACAATGTTGTAAAAAATCCGATTCACACTTAAATATTTCACAACACTTTGCACATGAATATTGTTTACGAATCTTATGGGTCTTCTTGTGTATTAATAAGTCAGACATTCTTGAAAATATCTCGTTGCAATCACTACACTTGTATTGTTTGGGCAATTTGTGAATCTTTTGATGATTACGTAAATCACTCTTTTGTGAAAAAACTTCAGCACACACCTCACAGCAAAAATATTTTTCCTTTAGATGACTTTTCATATGAAACACTAAGTTAACTTTTCGAGGAAATGCTGTGTTACACATCTTACGCACATGGGGTAACTTCTGTTTCTTTAGTCCTGATGAGGTGAGTTTCACTTCATAATTCGAAACGAGTCCTTCTTTGGATAAAAGTGTAGAATCCATCTCTTGATTATTTAACTCTGGTGATGAGTGTTGACACTCCAAGTTGGTTACATCACCAACATAAGAATTCATAACTCGTTCCACAATAACTTAAATGAAAAATACAACCTATTACAACGATATCAGGTCACAGTAGAATGTTATGAACTCGTTTCATTGAAATTTATATAATGATAGAGGGCGCTCGTGTAAAAATACTAACTTTTTATTTGTTTGAAAATACTGACATTTTATTGGTTTAAAAATACGTCACGTGATTATTTCATCCTATAATGTTATAAGTTCAATAACCACTTAATTCTTGCACAATGATTTAGAAAGTCTTACCTATCAGAAGTTCGTACATATGTAAGTAAAAATCCTTATTACTCTCGTATCTATTGCTTTTATAAATAATATTTTATTTATCAAACCACTTAATTTCTAAATGATGTATTCTAAAACGCTTTTTATGTCTTATGTATGTAAAGTCTACTAAAAGAGGGGGAAAAAAGACGGGGTGTGAAGTATTTGTAAAATTGAAAAACGTTAATTTATAAAAACTAGATTCCATTCCCTTTTTTAAAAATGTTGGTTGTATAAAGTCAAATCTATTGAAAATTTATTTTAATCGTATAACTCTAAACAAAATACCCGCTCTCTTTAATAAGTTAAATAGTCACTAAAAATTGTTCATTTAAAAGGAAAAAATCTTTAAAATTCTCTTATTGTATGATTTTATAAATAATATTTTGCACGTCAAATCACTTCTTAACTAAATGTAATAATCTAAAATGTCTTATGTAATGATCTAAAATGTCTTATGTGTTGTGGATGGTTGGTTATTTGTTAAAACCGATTATCTACGCTTGGGATATAGGTCACTCTAGGGGTCATTCTAAGGGCTCCTAACTCGTATTGACAAGGTTCGAAGAAAACTCCGAACGGTTAGGTCGACGAGCGCGAGAGAAGTTTAAACCCAAACGTCTAGTAGCTTTAAAACCAGAACCTCTCAGTCACTGGTCTTATGTGTTGTGTTTTTATAAATAATATTTTTCTTGTTTAATCACTTAACTCCAAAATGAAATGTTTCTAAGACACTTTGTCATGTCTTAAGTGAAACATATTTAACTAAAGAAGGATGTAGTATTTGTGAGATAAGTTATTCTACAGTACCCTCTTAAGAAAAAAAAAGCTATATTACAAGTCAATTAAAAAAATTATATAATTAAAAAGTATATATATATTGTTTAAGTATCCTAAAAACGATTATTTAAGTTAGTCCACAAATTTGTAAACTTAAAAAACGGAAGATATAATGTAACACAAAGAAGTATGACAAATTTTTCCCCCATAAAGGATTAGTCTCAATGACTTGAATTAATTTTTTCCCCTAAAAATGACACATTACTTTTAGTATACAAGTTTGTGAAACGGCTTTTATAAGAAAATATTACGCTGAATACAATATTAAGCCTTGTAATTTAATTCAATAACAAAAATGCGTGGGTGTATAGCTTATATTTACATTTTTTAAAATCACTTTGCTTTCGTTTTTAAAATGTATAAACACGTTATTTTTCGTAACAAAACTCTATTTCGAATATAATGTTAATACAAGAAAGAATTAGGCATACTATCTTCGTCAATCTCTATAAATAAAATTTCGTATAGAAAGTAAAAATTTTCCCTCTAAATTATTATTTCGAATATTGAAGTGATCTGTTGACAGAGTGTTGTGAAAGAAATGTGTTTGTAAATTAAACAAATAGATGTAATAGCATTCATATTAAACCAAAACTCTCGAGTTACTCAATAGCTAAAGAAAATTTCGCCCTATTACTTTATCTCATTCAGTAAAAGTACAATAAATGACCGTAAAGATATCTCAATACATGTCTGAAGTCCCCATCTCTTGCATTTAAAGAGATAACATTACAAGTTCCCGCTAGCACAGTGGATAAACACATTGGTCTTCCACATAGAAGATAGTGGGTTCAATTGATGCCTGTGCCAGCGTTGAAAAATAATTCTTTTAATGATCAATTACTTCTAAAATTGGTGTCACTAAAAATTAAAATGATAGAAAAAAATAATTTATAACGGTTTAAGAATAAATAAAATTCAAAACACTAAAAAATAAATAACATCTAAAAATAATTTAACCCTCTACAAAGAACAAAATCTATGTGTATAAAACTATACTTTCCTTATCACTCACACCTTAATAACCTCCGGTCTTACAAATCACCTTTCCTGTTCGAACACGCTCCCAAACATCCTGCTTCTTGATAACCATTTAAAAAATAAATAAATAAATAAATAAACATGTCTAATCCCGTTTCTGGTCTTACTTCCTGTCACGTTTCCAGTCTTAAAATAAATTTCATGCTAACTTTTATAAAGTAAAACAAAGTCAGAAAGATTTCCATTTTCTTTCATGTGTTAGTTAGCAAAAAAAAAAAAAAAAATTATTTCAAGTTAAAAAAAAAAAAAAAAAAAAAAAAAAAGATACTTGTAAGAAATAATTCCATTTTTATTTCAGGTTAGCATAAGCCCCCCACAAAAATAAGCCCTCCCCCTCTCTCCCTTATCGCATTCACTTCCTGTCGCGTTTCCGGTTAAATTTCCTGTCTACACTTCCTGTCTCAACATGTTTGTTATCCACACCTGCGACTTCCGGTGACCTTCACAGCCCGCACAACTTCCGGTGTCCACACCTGCTACTTCCGGCTCTGTGACCTTCCTTCAACCTTGAGCCTACGCCGCGTACGCCGCTGATGCAGAACTCTTGTTTTATATCTACTCAGAAGCATTCGCTATAATCGTTATCGTACCATTAGTTGAAAAAGTATGTTTATATCAACTTCCTGAAACGAATTCTAAGACTAGACAAAACAGACATCAGGCACGCATTTTGCTTTTGTAAAACTTTGATCTGCGGTTTATATAGACTTTTAAAGTGAAAAAATTAATTTTCTTGCTGACAATCCTTTGTCTTCTTACTCATTATTAGATCTTGTGAGATTCTTCTTTTGAGATTGATGTAATATAATGACAGACAAAAATAGTATTAGAACTGCCCTGGTCGGCATATAATGAATATGTTGAAGTTATAGAATAACAAGAAAGTGGTAATTATTATGTAACATGTAAACTTTGTCCAATTAATAAGAAGTTTTGAGTATCAAAATCATCTGCATACAAGGTGAAATTTCACATAGAGGTAAGTTAGCATTTTCTTTATTAATAATAATTACAGGATCGCATCTCGCACCGAATATCTAAATCCTTATTCATGAAAATTCATAAATCATTAAAAAGAGTATTTTCGAATTAAGATCCCTGGTTCAGAAAATATTCTTATCGAATTGCTTATTATCGCAAAAAAATATTTTATTAATACGTCTTTTGATCGTTGTGAAATATTTGTCCAATGTATGCATACAAATTAATTTACTACATGTTTCTCTTCGAAGATTTCAATAGATAAAAGAAAGGTGGTTGGAAATAGAAATATATTACTTTAAAAAATGCCTAAGAATGCTTAATTTTATTTTTATGGCTATATTTATTTTTACTTTATAGATGCACAGGTTTTTTATCGCTAAATTAATTGATTTGTAATGTTTTATATTTGATTTGATATTGGTTAGCTTGGTGTTTTAATGAAATATCTTTTTCTCCAGAATGAATCTAAAGCCCATTATGTTGAAATTCGGGTTTTCAAAGGGAAACAAACAAAAAGAGATAGAAAGGAAAAGTAAAGCTAGGATTTAACTTATGCCAGTCTATATGTTCTTGTCCAATTTTTAAATTGCTTTCTGGAACTATATTTAAATTGTAAAGAAATAGGACTATTTAGCTGTATTTTAAAAAAACAATGTATATTCAAATTTACCAAGGGTTATCCGCTCTTAAGGTTGTTCTCAAATCCAAACTGGCTACTTTATGACATATTCTTTAATTCATTTTTGCTCGCAGACGCATGAAAATGCAGGTTTCTTATTCAGAAACTTTGTAACCGAAAGACGTTTTCCATTATTCTTTATTTTATTTTTTGGTAAAGATAGAAGATTTTTCAGAAAACACTGTCAAATTCGGTGTTTTCAACCGAATTTCCTACGCGGCAGAGAAAAGGGAAACAACGTGACACGAATCACTTAAAACCGGAGTAATTTATTTATCAAAAAATGGAAAACTCATTTCGGTTCCAAATCGCTTCCATAGTCAGGCCTGCCAATTTTATGCCTTTGTGTTTAAAAATGAGTCACAGATAATGTGTCAAAAAGTTTCGCGTTGTTGAGCAAGGAATTTGAGAACCACCTTAAGCGCTACTGTGTTATATCACTCACATAAATTTGTAATATTATTACAATTTTTGTTTTCAAATTTCTTCTTTTTAATACTTTCGAACATAATTAAAAAGTGTCTATGAATTCGCTTCGTCTGTCTGTCCGTGCTCTAACTCTCGAAAATATACTCGGATTGCCATGAAAGTTTTATATGTTATTGAAGTTTACCATAGAATGTTCAGTATTGAAAATGAAATGTGTAGCATTTATATCTCGCTTACAGAGACATGCAAAATAATTCTGTTACATTATGGTCTATGGGGAAAAATCATTTGCGGTACATTTAATTAGCTTTAGGATATTTCAAGCATAATGAAACTGGTATACATCAATAATGTGGACTGCATCATACTTTCTCGGGAGTATTTTGAATAAGAAGCAGTAAAACAGTTTACCGGGACGCACATAAGAATTCAACTATTATGATGTATGGTGAAAAATGGTTTGCTATATATGCATTTTAATAATGCTATGAATGATACGATGTTAAGATGATAATAATTAAAGTAGCGAAACGTAGCGAAGTAGTGACTACTTTTGAAAAGTAGTTTGTAGTCGCTACTTTAAAAAAAAAGTAGTTGTAGTTATAGTTAACTACATTTTTGATAAAATAGTTGTAGTTGTAGTTCGCTACAAACAAAAAGTAGTTTTTCCGACCCCTGATTTCATGGTAATAAGAACTTTTATGTTTATAACACTGATACGGCCATCTGACTAAAGAAGCTAATAAACATCATCAAAAACACATCGAAATCTATAATTTTGTTTGTATAAATCTTAGATATGGACTAAATAAATATATTTTAATATTAATAACTTAAAAATAATCACTTATTTCTGCTGGAATCGATGCATAATCGAAACTCGGGAAATTTTAGGCTTGGGAAAAATTCGCTAAAAATTTCCATGTACAATAAAAACAGATTTTGTGTACGATATAAACAGTAAATCATTAAGGTCTATAAAAGTAAAATAAACAAAAATCACTAGTGCACTTATCTTGAGTATTTCATAGACTGAAAAAAATATATATATTAAATAAGCTTTGATCTATGACATAGGCTGCACACATTCATGCACGATGCCATTAAAGTTAAGGTATCAGTATGTTGCCATTTTATGATAACAAAGTGGTTGAATCTTAAACATGGCTCATTTGCTTCCAACTTATATATCTATTTTCCAGTCAATTATATTTGAACCGAAAATTTGATAAAAGTTTTTGTTATCACTAGATTTTTGGTGAAATGTCGAAATTTTATTTTTAACAGTGTGGGATCTTCTGTGCACGGGGCTACCTCCTTCTAAATGGTCTTGAAGGGTATTTTGAAGGTATTCAACGCTCCAGCCCTCCCGATGGTCGATTCGTTTAACTTAACGAAAATCATAAAAAAAAAAAATTCCAGTGGGGGTCTTCTGTGTTCGGGGCTACCTCTTCCCAACAGTCTTGAAGGACGACAAGTGACCGTATTCTGCCCTTAACGGAATAAGAACCAAACGTTATCGTAATTCATAAAGAAATTCAACAGTTTGCAATTCGACCCTAATGATCGGTATTTGCGAGCGACGTTCAAACTCTCTACTTTCGAGTTAACCAGTTTCGACCAATCATTTCCACGGCCACACGTGGTTTGTTTATTTAGGTGAGATGTGAACGTGTGTTTTACTCTGTGGTGTTTGCGATGCCATTAAAATGAAAAAAAAAAAATCGTCTCGTTTTAACTCGATTACTTAATTTGAATGAATATATATATATATATATATATATATATATAATATATATATATATATATATGTGTGTGTGTGTGTGTGTGTGTGCCATCTTAAATTCGGACACATATGTGTCTCAAAAAGCAATTTAGACATTTAAGTGTCTGAATGTGAAACTTCAGACATCATAGATGTCTGAATTTAAGACACACAAGTGTCTTACTTTGATCAGGGTATAAAAGAACTGAGTAAAATGTCTGAATAATGATGATATGTCTGAAATTGCCAATGTAGCCCAATATTACCCAGCAATATCAGAGAATGTTTCTGAACAGATGAATGGTGTTTAAAATACTTTATCATCCACTAAATTTTGATTAGACCCAAGGCCGGCACAATGTCGCGCAGGGCCCTGGCAAATCACTTAGCAGGGCCCAACGTCTTTGACTGCAATATTCGACTAATAAAAATCCTCTAAAATTTGTATATATCATAGAATAATTTTTAATATAGAGAATAAATTGTATGAATAAAAGCATGCAATTTCTTTCGGATGTAATGTGTAAAGCTACTTTTAATTTCTAAAAATCTTCTATCCTTTAGAATATTTTAAATATTTATTTTTAGCGTTTAAGGTTTCTTTCTGGATCCAAGACAAATTTATATTATTTTACGCAGGAACATAGGGTAACGTTATTTCGAATTGTATAGAGAGACTCGGGGCCCTCTAAAAAGACTCAACTGGCGCGAGGCCCTGGGCAGCCGCCCCGTTTGCCCGATGGTTGCGCCGCCCTGATTAGAACATAGATCAAGTGTAAAAATTGTGCACCAAATCATGGAACTAATTAAAAAAATTGATGAAAAATTGATAATAGATGGCGCCATTTCACTTCAAAGAGAGTGAAGGCAATGGTAATTATTATTAAGGCTGTTCTCAAATCGGTAGGAGACAAATTTTTTAATTAATTTCTTTCCACAAAAACATGAAAAGGGCAGGTTTTCTTATTAAGAAACTGTGTAATCGAATAGCGTTTTCCATTTTTTGATAAAGGCAGAAAATTTTTCTGAAAATACTGTCAAAGTTGGCGTTTTGAACCGAATTTCCGCAGCGACAGCGTGAGAAGAGAGAAAAATCGGTCGTCACGTGACAACTTTTCGCTTTAACTGGATAAATAATTTATTTATCAAAAGATAGAAAACTCATTTCGATCCTAAATCGCTTCAATAATCATGCCTGCCAGTCTTAATCTAATTATGTCTGCCACTCAACCTTTGCGTTTAAAAATGAGTCAGAAAATGTGTCAGAAAGTTTCGCGTTGTTGAGCAGTGAATTTGGGAACTGCCTTAACTAATTTATTTTTGGTGTAATATGTAAAAAAATAATTGCTTTTCAGAAAAATATAAAATTCTTAAAAAATTACTTGCACTCATAGGCGTACGTAGAAAGAATTAGGTCCCCCCTATCTTTTTAATAATCACATTTAAATTTCTAAATCCGGTTGGGAGGAGGGGGATGATATGACCCGACGAGTCACCGCCACCTGGATTTAAAACTGTCGAACCACTCGTTTAAGATAATTTTTTAACACATATACGTAAAAAACATAACTAAAAAAATTAATTTCCATGGTGAATTTACGGATGAAAGCCCTCCATCCCCACCCCCACCACCCCAATCAATGGAAAATTCTTAACTGTACTTTCTGTTAGTGTTCAATTAATTTAAGTTACTCGGAAAGAATAATTTTACTGTGTTTTTTTTTTTTTTTTTAAATTGGTCAAAAAGAAATTTAGTTAGTTAAATTTCAATATCCAGGGATCGTTTTTTCATTTAAGAAATATATTTATAACAATCGATTTGAAAATATGTATAATTCATACATTCTCCCCACACATAAATAATAAAGTTGTACAATCTTAACCACCATCTCAAATTGACCAAATCTCCCCAAAATCTCGTTCGAAATTTCCCGTTTTCTCAGCAACAAATGAATGAATTCTATGAAAATATTAACACATATCCGAATCATTCCATTACTTGCATTTAAAATAACTCACTCATGTGATCCTGATGCGCGTAACGGATAAAGGTGCTAGATTTGTAACCAATAGGTCTCGTGTTCGATCCCGCCATGGTTAAAAAGGTTATTCTCCTGTCATCGAAAATAATGATGCTTCCATAGATGGCAGCACTGGCGCGTTTTTCAGAATTTTTTTCTAGCTGTTTGTCCGTGTAAAAAAATGGCAATATTTCGGGTGTCTGAAATTAAAACGCTTTAAAGTGTCTCTTTTTTTTAACCATCCGTTTCAGACATTTCAGTTTACAGTGATCTATTGGCAAAAATAGCTGAAAGCTATTTTTCTAACTGAGCTAAATTTTAGCATGCTATGTAGTGTATATGCAAATCTATAGATGATATACAGGGCTGCACAAAATAATTCGACTACTTTTTTTTACAAAGGAAGGTAATTGCTAAAACTGGATCTTTAAATGAAAATATTGAAATTAGAAAGTCATTAAGAATCTGAGGAATTTTGATTTACTACTGAATTTTTTCTAAGCTGTTTACTTGCATATCTTCTTTTACCTTATTTTACTGTAAGGCTTCACTGCAGTTTTCTGGATGTGTTGGTAAGTGTTTCATAATCTATGCTTGAGTACAATTTTTCGTTCTTGTTTATACCTAAGTATTAGGACCTCCAGATTACCGGAGTTTGAAAATATCTTTACCAACTCCTTGTTATGAGTGAAAAAAAAAATGTGGTTTCGGAGATTCTCATTTTATATGTTGCATAATGAGATACGACAAACTTGCTTCGTGCGAAAACATATGATTCATTACCGTTGTTTGTCAACACGACACTGTCTCCGGTTGTTTGTACCCAAGAAAATGCTCTGCCATCACTCTCTCACAAAATGACCTCGAAGGGCAACAAAGCAAATCCGGAACGAATTATGAATCACCACTCAAAAAGTTGACGCAAGCAAAACACAGATCACTTTAAAATAACCATTTCTCGAAGAAAAACAAATGCCAACACGGAAGGCCTTATTTGTTTAATTTTAGAAAAGTAGGTGATTTCAAATAATAATAATAAATGTGATTATAGTTTTGTTTTAATAATCATAACACGAAAGAGAAAGAGGTTGCTTTAATTTATTTTATATTTATTTTACAGATGACTTATTTATCGTCAGGTTGATCAGCGTAAGATGGGAAAAAAAGTGATTCGGAAATCATTGTAGTAGATTTTTTCAATATTTTCTATGCACGTGAAAAAGGTAACAATGAAGCTAAGGAGGGTAAGTTGATATATCATTCGATGACGATAATAACATAGTTTTTGCAATCCACCGATTCATTTCTTAATATGTCTATACTTCAATTTGAATTTAAAGTACACTGGTGTGCAAAACTTAAGCAACAAACCCAAAATGCTATTTTTTGAACACGTGAGTACTCAAAAGGGAATTCTATGAAGAACAATTTGATATATCATTCAATGACGATAATAACATAGTTTTTCCAATCCACCGATTCATTTCTTAATATGTCTATACTTCAAATTGAATTTAAAGTACACTGGTGTGCAAAACTTAAGTAACAAACATAAAATGCTATTTTTTGAACACGTGAGTACTCAAAAGGAAATTCTATGAAGAACAAGTGTAAAAAAGAGGTAGTAGCATAACAGCACGGCGAGTAGATGTGAAGTCCCCTGGACGTCTCACATGGCTACAAGTGTCATAATCGCTACGGTGAATCAAAATATGGGATTTTTCATTCGTCTCATTATTACTCTCAAATGATTAACACTGAAAAGTCACTGTGACTGTCGCTTTGTGATGGGTCACCAGGTAACATTACAATGAAATCACCTTGTGATTCTCAAGTCACTGTCAGTTGAAGACTGAACTTTGAAGTCATTGTGAGCATTGCATTGTGATGAGTCGCCAAATGTCAGAATGAAGTCGCATGGTGACTTTCCGCTATTGACACTCTATTGTGATGTCATCATTGCACTCCTTTGTGAAAAGTCACCAGATGATTTCATTTTCTGTCACTTGGGAACTCGTCGCAGAACAGCTATCATGATGACTTTACAATGGAGTGTCAAAATGACAGTCACAAGATGACTTCATTGTAAAGTCACCTGGTGACTCGTCAAAAAGCAGCAGTCATGGTGACTGTTCAGTGGAGTGACCAAATGAGAATAAAAATGAGACAAATGAAAGATATCACATTTCTGTTCATTGTAAGTGACGGTGACAATTGTGACCATTTATGATGTCAAGAAGACATCACATCGATTGACTTTACTGTTAGGGTAATACTTATTTTCTACACTTGCTGTTTATAGAATTTCCTTTTGAGTACTCACATGTTCAAAAATTAACATTTTGTGTTTGTAGCTTAAGTTTTGCACACTAGTATGTCGTGAGAATCTATCGATAAAACTTTGGTCTTTTAACCCTTTGTACCACTGTGTTGCATATCTGTAACATAACCAAAAGTCAATGTTACTAATACAGAGTGTTTAAAAAAAATATTTTATTTATTGCTGCTATCTTTTCCAACACAGCAGTTAGTATAAATTGTTCATAGAATTCTCAAGAGACGGCGAAACTGAGTTAATTTTTCATGCAAAAGTTTTAGTTATGATTTGAGCAGTTTCACGTCGTTATTGCTAAAATAAACTTTGTAAATTTTGTGAAATTAAAAAGGCTGGAGATGCACCAAAATAGATTTTTGACAAAGATAAGTTCGTCTACTTTAATATTTTCGATCAGAAAATTGACAATATTTGTAAGAATTATGTAATTTTCTGTTTATTGCAGATGTGAAAAATATATTTTCGTCAATATGTTTTTTAATTTTATGTTCTAATTTTTTTTTAATTATTTTTTACAAGCTTAAAATGATGTATTCTAATATCTGAATAAATATTTTTCAAATCGGCGTTGTTGAGACACAAAGTGTTAAATGACTGCAACTACTAGAAAAATACTTTATAAGTTGTAGGACGTAAGTAAATTTCTTGTGCTTCGATCTTCGATATGCTTCTTTTCATAAATTTTCAGAATCCAGACATTGAAACCTTAATTAGAATAAACGAATGTTAGAACCTTCTGAAAGGAATTTATAAGAAATCAACCTGAATGAAAAGGCCTGAATGAATGTACAAGAATTCAATATTGTACAGTATTATAATATAATGTAACACAATGTATGAAATTCGATGAAAGTAATTTTGTTTTTAGTCTTTCGGTTTCGTGACATTGACCGTACAAAATGATCATTAAACCGTAAATGGACTAAATGATTCTTAATCAAAACTTTTTTTTTTTTGCGGAAACTCAATGGTATTTTATAACAAAGCTTAGATTACCTTAGAGTACCTTAATGTGAATTGGACTCTTTGCATTTTAATGCTTCTAATTGTTTGCACTTTTATTATTCAAATAACTTATAAATGCATAGTAATTAATGATCAATTCGGGTATGATATACCAAATCGATCATTTTAAATGAAAGATTTGATATTTTAAACCTCAATCAGGGTGTATTGTGTACTTTCTTTTCCCAGTATTACGTTCTTCTATAAGGTTCTTTTTACTTTGTTGAAATTTCTCTTGTGCATTATAATACATAAAAAAAAAAAAGGACAGAAAGTTTTTTTTTTTTTTTTTAAGAATGCATTTACGACCAAGTCGCAGGAAGCTATTTTCAAAGAAAGATTTGGGATGTTTTACTTTTAACTTGGGCAAACTTCAGGTGCAACAATTAGTGCTTTTCATGACAGATACATTAAGAAATACCTAGCGTTTTTTTTTTTTTTTTTTTTTTTTTTAAGAATGCATTTACGGCCAAGTCAGGAAGCTATTTTCAAAGAAATATTTGGGATGTTTTACTTTTAACATGGGCAAACTTTAGGTGCAACAATTAGTGTTTTTTATGGCAGATACATTAAGAACCTAGCTCTTTTTTTTTTTTTTTTTTTTTTTTAACAGAAATATTTTTGCTGGGATTTATATTTTTCAAAATCAGGAGACATAAAGGAAAATTTTGTTAGTTAAGTTAAGTTTGGAAATCCCGGCAGACGCATATGCCCTCCGTTGTAGGCTCCCGTGATTGGTAGTTACGTTTTAAGAAAAGTAACAATCAATGTCGATAAAATTGCCTTAATTTTGTCTCTGTTTTTATCACTAGTGTACCAATGTTATTTCTAACCAGAACAGGTCAAGCATGAATATACAGTATATTATTAAATTTCAATCCTAACAATCACTGGGGTATACAACCGGCCATCAAATGTATTTGGGAAAACATAAACTCCAGTACTAAAAATTGTATTTCCTTTAAGCCCTTCCCTCAGATAATTATCCTTCGATTTTGCATCAAAATTCAGTACACATCCCTTGCAATGATCTACGGCGATTTTACTCTTTCTCTCTCTCTCTTTTTTTTCTTTTTTGAAAGAGAAAATGGGACCGATTTTGGAGTAAATCGCTGATTTCCGAAACGTTGCGAAAGGTACTTCGTCACAGTTCGATGCTGCTTCCGAAAGGGCGCGAACCAAGGACGAATACGTGAACAGAAGGTGGGGGAGGGGAAAGACAAATGGAAATTTAACGACATAAAATTTAAATTTAATGACGGATACTGCTAATTTTTCCTTTTCCCTGTAAGAAAGACTTAAAAAAAGGGATACGTATATTTTTTCTTCGGTAAAATGTAACTTAAAAAAAAAAAAAAAAAAAAAAAAAAAAAGAAATCCAACTATTTCAGCTTTGGCTCATTCGTGTTGGAAGCTTTGGGTAAAAATTCATTTGATCACTTTAGCCGAAATTTTCATTTTTAAGAGACATGCGTAAAGTTAATGTTTAAATGATGTTTCATATTTTTCTTTCCTGTTGTGCCCTACCTTAAAAAAAGAAGCAGAGCAAAAATTATATATTTTTAATAAATTTACTAACTTGCGCTTTCGACCAAGCGTAAAAAAAGCAATGAATTTTTCATCACTGAGTTCGGTGCCCAATCCAAATTAGTGTATTGTAATGGAATTTTTTGGGAAATACATTAATTGCAGTCTTGAAATTTGGAGTGATTTTCAAGATAAACATTAAATGCTTGTAAAAGAGAGATTTTTTTTTTAAACTATTTTTACTTTTAGTAATTAGAATACATTACGTCTCTTTTTTTTCACGAAATATGAAAAAAAAAAATATGGGAAGTATGAAAATAAGATAATTTTATGTTAGCCGGGCTCCAGCAATATATATATACATATACATATATTACATTTCAGTTCAAATGTGCATTTGTCTATTTTCAAAAATATTTATATAAACGGTTTACGCCGTATTGAGAAATTGAGCTCTAGCTATGATGCAAATACTGCTAGGTATATAGCTGATTTTTATTGTATGGCGATAACACAGGGTTATCCGGTTTAGTTTTTGACCGATCTGACAAACAAATTTATAAAAAATGTTTTAGTGACGAATTGATCGGAATGATCAATACGAGAGATGTTTTGTTGAATTGATAATTTTGAGAGTGTCGGTGAAGTGAGTTGTTTCTCGCGAAGAAAGTTGAGAGCGTGGAGTTGTAGGCTGTAGTTTGTTTCCTTTCGTTTTGTATGTTTCATTCAATTTTTCAGTCTGTACTTGTCAGGTATGGGGAGTGTTGCATGCGTTAAACTAATTAAACCTAGAGCTCCTGTAACCCAACAATGTGTCTCAAGCCATGCCACCTGACACAGGTCATTTTATTCTTCCTCTGTTGTTTTTTTTTTTTTTTTTTTTTTTTTTTTCATTATTGCTGCAATTTGTTGTGTTTTACAGTTTTGTGTTAAAGTAGTTTGTTGTAATTTCTGGTTCTGTGTTTAAGTAGTTTGTTTCGGTTTCTTGTTTTGTATTTGATTTATAGATTTTAGTTGGCTTTTGTGATATTGGTTCTGCATGTGTTTTTTCATTGGAGATTATTATTATATACTTATATATATACATACACACACACACACACACATACATATATCTATATGTCCACAGATATATACACATGTACACATATATATACATAACCTGGATAAGAAGTCAGACGAAAGTTTTTGACATCATTGAGACAATTAAACGGCTAAAATGGAAATGGGCTGGGCACATTGCCAGAAGACAACACAATAGATGGAGAACCAACACCTTAGAGTGGTATCCCAGAGATGTAAAACGACCAAGAAGACGACTTCAAGTAAGATGGAGTGACGAAATTAGAAAAGTGGCCGGTGTTAGTTGGATGACTAAAGCATTAGACAGAAAACAATGGAAAATCTGGGGGAGACCTACATCCAGCAGTGGATTGAAAACGGTTGATGATGATGATGGTGATATATATATATATATATATATATATATATATATATATATATATATATCACTGGCATCCGGCTAACATAAAAGTACTGAAAATAATAAAAAAATAAATTTCATCTTGCTGCATCCTCTTTTTAAATGAATGCAATAAGTTTTTGCAACAAACATAGCAATTGTCTTCTCGACTCTTTGAATTCCAATCTCTAATAATATTCAGTTTCAAAAATTTCTACAGACGAAGCAAGAGAATAAATGTTTTCTTCTGCTAGCGACAAAACGAGTTCAAGATCAAACCTATTTTATCTCAGAGTGGAAAACTATATGCAATAACCATCGACAAAATGAGCTTAAAGGCTATGCTTAGCCATCTGTGTTACGCGAGAGATGCAACAAAGTATGTGTGACGCAACATTGAGATGATGACAAAATCGAAAAAATTTTTTGCTTGTGTCTCACGAATTTTGTACCGGCAAGAAAAGGTAACTTCCATTATTGTTTGTTTTTAAGAATTCAGCTAATTTTTCTCAATCATGCGAATTAAAATGCGTGGAACCCGATTATAGACGATTTCCAGTTTTCGTTATTGAATTTGAATGGGAATTTCAAAAAATTAGTCAGATACCTCCAAGATTGCTTCATTTATGGCGACCTCTTTTTTTCGATTTTGGGGAGCAATTTCGCCGCAAGTACCGCCGAGTTTGGGAAGAATTTGACGCTGACAGATATGACTAGGGTAAAAGTACTAATATACTTATATTCATAAGTATATTATAAGTAAGAGATCGACCTAAACAAGTTTTTAAGACCGAAACCGAAACCTAAACCGAATTTCGGTGACCTTCCCACTTTTGGCCGAAACCGAAAGTGTCAAAAATTTTTAAAAACTGGTTAATACATACATAATTGCATTTAATTATTAATTAATTAATCAATTAATTAATAACAAATAATTAATAATTACTTAATAATTACGTTACTAATTACGTTACTAATTAATTTATTAATTATATGTGTATTGAACCACATTTCTAACAAACAAACGTACATATATATATGTGTGTTTATAGGTTTCAAACAAAAATGAAACATAAATAATACAACTTTTATATTTTATAGTTTATCATATTATAACAACCAACTTTTGAAATTTGAACTACTAATAACAACTAACTTTTGAAATTTACACCGCTCAAAAGTATTTATAAATTTGTTTTAATTTAAAACGATCTCTCTTAAGATTTATGGTTGATAATTATAGACCTCTCAAGAAAACATTCATGAATGTAGAACTTTTGTCTAAATTGATGCGGAATATTGCATTTACTTTGCTATGCATGTTACCTGAACAATATTTTGCATAGAAACGGCAGTATACATAATTATTAATTAAGCGTTAATTTTATTAAACAATGAATTTAAGTAAAAATTATTTATTGAAATTAATTAATTAGATGTAAGTTTTTATAAACATAAAAAAATAATATAAAATAATGTAATTTAAAATAATGCATTTAATCTTTTATGCACCCACATGTGCGATTTTTTACAAACAGGATTGTCATTTTGGAAGATTAGGGGGGGGGGCAATTTCTCCCTCAAAGAATGTGATAAGAAAGTATGAGTCATTATACTAGGTTAGTTTAAGTAAAGGTCACAAAAGCTAAAATAATTTGTTCAATTTGACTAAAGAAGGAAAATTAGCATTAAGACAGCATTTTAAGCCTAAAAATGATTAATTATAAACTTTATTTTCCATTTCAATATTCTCAAAGTGAGATATGCTTAACATTATTTTGTACTTTAGTTAATTTTAAATATATATATATAAGGATAAAAATGTAACAGTTGTCAATTTTCTTTTAGGATGTGCACAATAAGATCAAAATAAATTTTTGCTCACTCACCGCTTCCCCCACCCCCCCCCAAAAAAAAAAAAAAAAAGATTTGCCACTCCCTGCACTTTCCAAAGAAAGTATTAAAATGGCACGCTTGTTTAAAAATGTTATATCCGGTGTCATGTTGACTCTCTGTGCCTCTATCGAAAACTATTTATTTTCATATTAAAAAAAAAAAACGTAATTAATTTATCAATATGACAGAAATAGTTTCCAATTATACGAATTTCATCTAATAAAAAGATATTTTAAGTATAGATACCTCAATATATATTTTGTAATATATTTCGTAAATATTCATATGTTATAACAACACCTTTCTCATAAAGCATTCGAAATAATCTGGAGTTCAAAGTAAAAATTTTCTATTTGTTAAGTTTGCATCATTTAACCATCATGTGATAAGCATCTTTTAAGTTTAGTTGTATATGCATTGCTTGCTTTATAATTTGCACTCGCATCATGAATCAGTCATGACGGGTTCACAGCAATAAACAGTGTCTCATTTGAGCCGATACAACTCATATCAATGTGTAAAGTTGAAAATTTCCGAAAGATGTAACAAGATTTTGAAATACAGATAGTTTAGGTCGAGTTTCGGTCAGGCCGAAATTTTGGCAGCAGTTTCGCCGAAAACGAATATTCGGCGAAACTCCGATTTTGCGCCGATATTTCGGTTGATCTCTAATTATAAGCTATATATTAGAATTATATAATAAGATATATATATAATATATATATATATATATATATATGTGTGTGTGTGTGTGTGTGTGTGTGTGTTAAATATAGCATTTCATAATAAAGATATCAAATTTAGCACTCGAGTATTTCGTAAAAAACAGAGCAGTAGCAGTCATGATTCCAAAGGCAAGACGATGGGTTATGAAAAACATGGAGTTTTCCCGTGGAAATAAAAAGATGAGGTGTTAATATCAGTTCTTTTATTGATACGATACTAAATATGAGTCAATTCCACTAACGAAAAATTTCAGAGTTCATATCTGAGGGTATTACGCCTTAAGAACAGCATGCAGATGTTAAAATTATTAGAAATAATACACCACTTTGACGGAATTTTTCCTCCAGGTGACGTGCTTTTTATTGGCAGTAAGGAAAACGTACAAATTCTGCTCTCCAAGCCTGTGCAACGGTGTTTTAAAGATAGCGAGTGTATGAATATTTTCGCTAACGCAGGTGAGGACCAGCCAATAAGAAGCTTGCAAAGCCGTGGAACTTATTACTATATACGGCATAATTTTGAGGTGAACCGGTAGACGCGCGAGCCGAAAGGATTTATGGGATATCGAATGATAATATTAATAAAAATAAAAAAGATATTAAGACACGTTCTAATGAAATAAAAATTGAATGTTTCAAAAGAAGATATAAATTAAGGTTTTTACAAATACGTGTAGCTTTTAACAGATTAAGATTTTTAGAATAATGATTAAATGAATATTTTGATTAAAGCTATGGAATAAAAATATAATTTAGATTTAAGAGATATTTTAAAAGACAGGGGAAAAATTAGAATTGTAAGAATGTTCTCTAATAGTCGTCCGGGAAAATCTAGTGTTCGCCCATCACTGAACCAATTGTCGGCCAATTCAGAATATTGTTTTACCTGAAAAACGACTCTAACGGTTTTGACTAAATTTTGCATCCTACCATTTTGGAGACGATTGGTTTGTGTCACTTGTTCGAGAACATTCAATTAGTGGGTCCTTTTCGGGTCACTACTCGTCAAGCTAATTTTATATAAATAACGGCTCTGACAATTTTAACTAAATTTCATATCCTACCGTTTTGGGTAAAAGAAGACCATTGGGCTCAGTCACATGTTCGAGAAAATTCGATTAGTGGGCTATTTAAGGGTTCACTATGGGTTAAGGTAATTTTATCTAAAAATGGCTTCAACGATTTTGACTAAGTTTTGTATCCTATCAATTTTTGGTACAAGAAGACAATCGGGCTGGGTCACATGTTCGAGAAAATTCGATTAGTGGGTCATTTAGGGGGCACTATAGGTTAAGGTAATTTTATCAAAAAGACGGCTATCACGATTTTGACTAAGTTTTGTATCCTACCGTTTTGGGGTACGAAAATACTATTGGGCTGGGTCACATGTTTGAGAAAATTCGATTAGTGGGTCATTTTGGGGTCACTACGGGTGAATGTATTTCATTGTGAATGAAGGTTGAGACAGTTGTTGAACAGTTGGCAGTAAACGAACTTGCAAAGTGGGGAATTTTTCTCAAACTATCGCTAAATTTGGCGACAGTTTTGTGACATTGTCGAGATTTGGCGGGTAAATCGACTTTTAAGATTACTAATTCCAAAGCACATTCTTGCCGCCAAATGAAAAAAAAATGTGCCAAGTTTCCCAATTTTCGCAAAATTATGGTGACATTTGGCGAACAAATTGGCTTTCAGAATCTGAGGAAATTTTCTAGAAATTCCCGTTAGGAGCCGAGATACATGATTCAACCAATCAGAGTCTGAATGATTTAAAAAACAGAATTTAACCAATCAGGGTACATAGAACTGATTGTTATATGTTGTACAGAGAATTTATTGTTACATATTGTAGAACACAAAGATAATTTTAACGAGCATAACTCGGTCTTCCCAGCTGGCTGTGAATAACTTAAAATAGAACTTTTTAAAAACAGCAAAACATTTTTAACAGCCATGCATACTTTTGGGATTTTTTCTGGGAATCTCAAGTTACTTCTCACGAGTGTTACTTTTCAAAGTAACGTCGATCAAAATCATCAATCATAAACTTTTTTTTTTTTAATTTTTGATATTATCTCATAAATGATTACTTTATGAGTGTTAAACTACGAGAAATGGATACATTTTTACATTTAAACTAGATTAATTTTCTGTGTAATGTAAATCTTAAAGTGGCAGTTCATTTAAAAGTGACACATGTAGAAAGCTTCATTATTTATTTTATTTTATTATATAAGTTTAATGGAGGCTTCGAAAAGGATTCTAAAGCCCAGTAGTTAGCCTCTTATTAATAAGACGGCTAACTATTGAAAAAAAACAAACCTGGTAACAAGTTTTTCTTTTATCAAAACCAACGTATTTGCACGCAAGGTTGAAATATGGCAAGTAGTATTTGTGTGCCAGTTAACACTAGGAAAAATTATACTTTTGCAGATAATTTAAATATTACTAAATTTACACTGTAAAAAAAAATCCGTGAAAATACAAGAGATTTTCCGTAAAATTTTACGGAGAAGTTTCATTTTTCCAAAACCTCAGTACAATTTCCGTAAATGACATTAGTTCCCTTAAAGAGATTTCAAATCCGTAAATATGCAGAAAGTTTTCCGTAAATTTAGTGGATTTTTTCCGTATTTCTTTCAAAACCGTGCAATTTCCGTAAATGATGTTTAAAGGTTGAGTACAGAAATCGCCTTCTTTGAAATGATGTTGTATTTACTAGATTTCTTATGGGATACAGGCCCGACCCGCTGGCCATTCTGTGTATAGTCAATGTATTGGCCATATTTGCTGCAAGGCCATGTCAATGTATTGTGAAAAGAATAGTAATATTTATATTTTTTAATGAAATATTTAGAAATATATTTTATTTTTATAAATTACAGAAAAATATTTTTTTTTATCTACATTTTTTCTTGATAATACTTCAAAATTATGATTTTTTTCCGCTAATTTTTTTTAAATGTATTTAAAATTTTTTAACATGAAGCAATATTGTGTTATTTAAAGGTTTCATAACATAATATATCTGCAAATTATAGCTATGCAAATTGTTATTACACTAAACTGATTTGGTTTATAAATTTAGGAATTATGCTAAAATTTATTTTTTTATAAATTATAATTTTACAAAGTTTATATTTTTTTCCTTAAATTTATAAAATTAGTTAAAAATTTTCTTTACTTTTATAAAAAAGTAAGTTTTTAATTTTATAACGTTTTTAATTTATTTTGTTAGTTCATATTTTTGTAAATTAAACTAATTTAATTTAAATTAAATCAATAAGTCCAGATTTAAACTTACCTATCCCAAGGTCATTAATTTCGAATTTTTCTCTAAAAATCTTTTTTTTTTTTTTTTTTTTTTAACTATTTAGTACTGCTTATTTTACTGTTTATTACCGTTAATTTTACGGTATAATACTGGAAGCATCAATGTGCCTTATTTCATTATTTTTGTGAGGTAATACTTTTAAAGTCTAGACCTCACAAATGATTTTTTTTTCTCCTGGTGAACTTGAATTCACATATCAGTGTCCTTCGGTGTCTTATATTTCTGATAAGATCACAATATCACAACAGCGATTAATCCTCGTTGGCAATTGCTTTCAAGGTTTCTTACCACATACATTAAAAACTCATATTTTTCATGTAATGTTTTTGGTGATTTTTCTTAAGTCATATCGCGTATTGTTCATTACAAATGAGGACTTACGAATCGACAAAGCACGCCGATTAAGCGAATTAAAGGCTATTTCAAAATAACATTTTACGTTCAAGGGCAGTTAAATTTTCCATGTTTTTATTTTATTTTAATTTTTTTTCTGGAAAAAAGTCTATTCGCCAAAATTTAGAAAAAGAAAAGGAAAAAAAAACAGTAAGATTGAATCTATATACAGTGGAACATGTTTTATACATTTTTACTTTTACGCGTGTGTGTATTTTCTTTTCTTTTTTACATTAACACATTTTTTGAAGTTTCCAATTCTTTTCTATGTTTTCTAATGATGAAATATTTTGTTTTTAGGACCAGGGCCAGATTGTGGGCTAGGCCAGGGGCGACGAACCTAGCGGCATGCGACAGAATATTTTCGGCATGGTGCTGATTGAGGTTCAATCAACGTTCATTCTACAAAATAGAATGAAATTAATTCATTCATTCATTAAAGATGTTCACATTACAAAATAGAATGAAAATCATTCATTTATTCATTCATTCATTAAAGATGTTCATTTTACAAAATTGAGTGAAGTTAATTCATTTATTCATTAAAGATGTTCTTAATTCATTCATTCATTAAAAATGTTCATTCTACAAAATAGAATGAAATTCATTCCATCATTCATTAAAGATGTTTATTCTACAAAATGGAATGAAATTAAATTAAAGTGTAATTATTGCTTAAAGTGATAAAAACAAAACACAAAACGTTTAAAAATACTTTTTAATATAGATTACATATGTTTCCTTCGCTCTAACGGCGACATCTTCAGATCAAAATGATAAATAAAATATTCTCGCAAAGTTTTTGAAAATGGTAAATATAATATCTGCCTTATCGCAAAACCTTCCACAAAATTAAAAAACATAGTAATGTAGAAAAATAAGTTCAAGAACCTGATCAACTTTCCGGTGTTTATGAAATCCCATTCACCAAGGCAGATGGAACAGGTCAATACTATATAGGAATGACAAACAGAAAATTTAAAACCAGAATAAAAGAACATATGGCAGATATCAAATATGACAGAACTACTGCCTTAGCTAGACAACATAGAATAGAGCCGTTGCAGATTGATTTCAAGAATAGTAAAATATTTTTTCAATCAAGAGTTTATTTCCCATCCATTATGCATGAATCAATAGAAATATATTTGCGAAACGAAAACATTTGCAACGAATCGGCTTCTTTTGAAATTCCTAAAATTTGGCACGCGATGCTTTACAGTTGAAAAAACAATAAAAATAAAAATAAATAATAATTTTCACGTTTTCCAGCTTGACTAATTTAAACATTTACTTACATTGGAGATGATCTCGTGATTTATGTTTACCATTTTCAAAAACTTTGCGAGAATATTTTATTTATCATTTTGATCTGAAGATGTCACCGTTAGAGCGAAGGACACATATGTAATCTATATTAAAAGGTATTTTTTAAACCTTTTTGTGTTATGTTTTTATCATTTTAAGCAATAATTACACTTTAATTTAAAGTTAACAAGTGATTTTATTATATATTATTTGTTGAATGAAATTAATTAATTAATTCAGGATTTATTAATTAAGGATGTTCATTCTACAAAATAGAACGAAATTAATTAATTCATTCATTCATTAAAGATGTTCATTCTACAAAATAGAATGAAGTTAATTCATTTATTCATTAAAGATGTTCATTCTACAAAATAGAATGAAATTCATTCATTCACTCATTAAATATATTCATGCTACAGAATAGAATGGAATTAATTAATTGATTCATTAAAGATGTTCATTCTACAAAATAGAATGAAATTAATTAATTAATTCATTAAAGATGTTCATTCTACAAAATAGAATGAAATTCATTCATTCATTAAAGATATTCAATCTACGAAATAGAATGAAATTCAGTCATTCATTCATTAAAGATGTTCATTCTACAAAGTAGAATGAAATTCATTCATTCATTAAAGATATTCATTCTACGAAATAGAATGAAATTCATTCATTCATTCATTAAAGACGATCATTCTGCAAAATAGAATGAAATTAATTCATTAAAGATGTTCATTCTGCAAAATGGAATGAAATTCATTCATTCATTCAATTAAAGATGTTCATTTTACAAAATAGAATGAATTTAATTCATTTATTCATTAAAGATGTTCTTAATTCATCCATTCATTAAAGATGTTCATGTTCATTCTACAAAGTACATAATAGAATAAAATGTATTCATTCATTCATTAAAGATGTTCATTTTACAAAATATAATGAAATTAATTAATTAATTCATTAAAGATGTTCATTCTACAAAATAGAATGAAATTAAACAAAATATACGAATGTAAACAAGCTGAGATTTTCTATTTTATTTAATTTTTTTTTCTGAAATTAAAGAGATTAAAATGTGACTTATTGAATTCCGTTCCATTTAAATATGGACTTAATAATTTATATAATTTAAAAAAAATTGAAAGTTGGCAGATATGCAAATTAACCCTTTCCGGCGCGGAGTAAGTCTGTTTGCAAAATGATGAGATAATGGACTGACACCGGAATTTACAAACGAATTTATTTGAAAATAAAAACTTGCTTATTTTCCGGTACTGAATAAAAAGAAAATTTTAATTAAATATTCTTGGTGCCGTTTGTCAGTTTTGGAATTAAAATTAGGTGTCCTTTTTTGTGGACACCGCCCGTTAAAGGGTTAAGAGAAGATTTGGAAAATATCGAACAGAAGGATCATCATAATCATTATAAGCAAAAATGCCAATGATGAAATCTAAGCGATTTGGTATGAAATTTGTCATTTTTCCAATTTCACCTCTGCCTATTCCTTAGAATGATTGTTTTCGGAAATGAATGATTTGAAAAGCTGAAAATGAAACCACTTGTAAGATTATCCAATTCAGCTTGCATTCCCTTAAATGTAACTTGTATGAACCCGATATTGATATTTTGGTAGCCAATATGCAAGAACAGAAATCGCATTTACATTTTTATTACTTTCTAAAATATAATTGTTATTGCAATCTTTACAGTTTATTACCTACATGTATCTACATAAATTCTATAGATCTTAGACAGGGCTGCCCAAAAGATCTCGAGTTTCATTTGCACTTATTGAACAAATTGCTGAAATGGAATTTTCAACTGTGCTATGCGTTTCCTAACTGAACTACATTTTAGCATATACTTAACTATGTGATATACAAACCTGTAGATCATACATAGGGCTGCATAAAATAATTCGTATAGGATCGGGATCCAAAACCCGTGTTTTGGCCCATGAAATAAGACTAAAACTCGATTTTGTTTATACTGACTTAATTTTTTCACTTTTTTAATATTAGAAGGTTTATCCTGTATGATTTAAATAATAGTTTTTGCATTTTGTTCGGATTTATATGACTTTCTCAAGCTCAAAGTTCATATTAGTCGTAGTTTTGGATTAAAAATACGCAATTTCTCCTCATTTTACGTCATTTATTTATATGAGCGCAATCGTGCAACACTTTTCTTCTTTACATATATTATAAAATACATCAAAATGTACAATATATGTAAAAATAAAAGTGTTGCAAAGCTGCGCTCATAGTAAAATATTAAAAAATATATTAAAAATTGAGGTAAAATTAGGAGAAATAGCGTATTTTTCATCAAAAACTACGAATAATACGAACTTTGAGCTTGTAAATCATATAAATCCGAACAAAATGCAAAAAATATTGTTGAAATCGTACAAGATTTAATGACCCTGATCCTTTTTCCGACTATTGATGATAATTCCTGAAATTGGGTTTTAAAACGTGTTATGTGTTTTCCAAATTGTTTACTTAGAAATCCTCTTTCACCTTTTTAAACTGTGACGTTTTATTTCTGCAATGTGTGGGAAAGTGTGCTTAATCTGTGCTTGACTCTATCTTATATATTAAAAGGAAAAGGGATTTGTTGTTGTTGTTGAAATGACCCAAAGGGCCCAGTTTTGCAGCTTTCTATTTCTATATAGCTGTCATAATCCACTACGCTAATTCCATAATCCTGACACCTAAATCTCCTAATTTTGAACCAATTCCAGATGAGAGATTTGCATCTGGATTGGCACCCCCAAGGAAAAGGGATTTTCGTCAAATAAATTTTTCACACGAATTTGCCTCATTTGCGCATGCGTAAACTTAAATCTAGAACATAACGAGTTCTAGAGCTGACTCGAGTGAGGAAAGGGTGGCTTAGTTGTGTGAGGCGCGCGTTCTTCTCTGATTCTGTTATCGTGTCGGTTCGATCCCCGCTATGAACAAAATGACTTTTTTTTAATTACCAATAATTCATTTTAATAATGCCATATTTAATTCAGGAGGAAAAGTTAGATAATTTATACATTTTTTATTGGAATACTTTATAATTAAAATTTAACGCCCAAGAATTTTTGTTTTTATTACTAAATTTATATTTAAAGTATTTAAATTAAAATATCGTGCATCTAATTATCGATTAAATAAATTGAAGTGGTCTACAATTTTTATTATATTTGGTATGACCATTATCAAGATGTCATATATATAATAAGATAAGTATGGGGTTATTTTTCGTAAAAAAGGAAAAATAAAAGGAGAGAAAATAAAAAGAAGGAAAAATATTCATACAGGAATTCTAAATTATCTTGATATCCACTATTTAACAATTAAATAATGTGTGAAAAGGGAAAATATAAATTCAAGTAATTAAAAAATATGTATTATAAATCGTTAGCTACAAACAGCATATTTTAAATTCGGGGTTTTAGAATCAGACTGATAAAAATTAATTTAATGAAAAATTTTAAAGGTCGGGTAAGTAGAGAAGAAACAACGTTCCGGCCTCAGGAGGTGGAGTGTGGAGTGAGGAGGGAGGAGGGCTCCTCCTCCCGAAGTGTCCTCCTCCTCTTCCTCCTCCCGAAGTGCCCTCCTCCTCCTCCCAAAGTGCCCTCCACCTCCCAAAGTGCCCTCCTCCTCTCAAAGTGCCCTCCTCCACTACTTAAGATAAGGGGATTAATTAAGGATTAGTGTTAATTAATTTTAATTGCGGGACTTAGAAATTTTTCGAGGCCATTTTTTTTTTTTTCGCGGAGAATTTTCTACTAGAATACGAGGTGTGTTTCAATGGATTTATTTTAGCGAATTAGAAGTTTAATTAATTTTAATTTTAATTAATTTTAATTGGGGAACTTAGAAATTTTTCATAGCAATTTTTTTTTTTCAACGAGAGTATGCAGTTTGATTATGAGTGTATGCAGTAGAAGTAAATGATTAATTAATTAAAAATATTAATTAAAAATAGTAATTAATTAATTTTAATTGCAGAACTTAAAAATTTTCGCGAGATTTTTTCAACGAGAGTAGGGTATTCGATATACATGTTAGAGGAGAATTTTAAAAGTCAATAATGGTTTAATTAAAAATAGTAATTAATTAATTTTAATTGCAGAACTTAAAAATTTTCGCGAGATTTTTTCAACGAGAGTAGGGTATTCGATATACATGTTAGAGGAGAATTTTAAAAGTCAATAATGGTTTAATTAAAAATGGTGATTAATTTTAATTGAGGAACTTAAACATTTTTCGAAGCAAATATTTTTTCAACGAGAGTAGGCTATTTGTTATACATGTTAGAGTATATTACAGGTGAATTTTAAAAGTCAATAATGATTTAATTAAAAAGGGTCATTAATTAATTTTAATTGGAGAACTTAAGAAATTTTGGCAAGATTTTTTTTTCCCCTCAACGAGAGTACGCAGTTTGCATGTGCAGTAGAATGGTAGATGCTAGTAATTAAAAAGGGTCATTAATTAATTTTAATTGGCGGACTTCAACATTTTTGAGGCAAACAGGCGCGTTTTAATGAATTCGATATAGGTTGTAGTAGGTCCCGCATGAATGATACTGTACTCAACTGAATAGCTCCCCCCCCCCCTCCCCCTCCCTTTTTTACCCAGAGGGGGCCCTTCGATAGACTAACAATACACACTTACAAAAGTATAGAGTACTATAAAAAGAATTTTAACGTATATATAAAATAAACAAGAATGAAAAATCATGCGTAGCGACATAATTCATGAATCACTTTCCAACATCATTGAAATGTTATGTGAATAAAATATAATTTTACCAGCTAGTGCGTAGTTAATTAAAATAGTGAACAGATCCCCTTTTTAATAAAAAGGAACCCTTCACAATAATCCATTTATGCATAAGGACCCTTCATAAAATCAGATAATTTACACTTTACCCTGTTTTTTTTCAATTCAAGTTAGGGTAAAAGTACAGTTTACGCATCGATAGATTCAAAATACAGGGACCCTTCGAAGTGTGAACTCGCATTAGACTGTAGGGCCCCTTCATAAAATAAATGAGATACATGCCCTATTCGACCTTTTTTTTTTTTTCAATTCAAGTTAGGCTAAAAGTACAGCTTACGCATCGATAGGTTCAAAATACAGGGACCCTTCGAAGTGTGAACTCGCATTAGACTATAGGGCCCCTTCATAAAATAAATTAGATACATGCCCTATTCAAATAAAAACCACCCTTCACAAAAACTGTAGGGGTTCCCTTTTGGAATAAAAAAGCATCCTTCACAAAAATTCCAATTATGCATAAGATCCCTTCATAAAATCAGATAATTTACACTTTCGCCTTTTTTTTTTTTCAATTCAAGTTAGGCTAAAAGTACAGCTTGCGCGTCGATATGTTCAAAACACATAGTTATAGATATTAAGCTACCTTCACAAAATAAATTCAATAGATTCATGTTATATTATGGCGACAGAAATACAAGGGATACTCACCTTCCATGAAAATGCAAGGTCCGCTGTTTGAATGAAAAGGCCTCCCTTCACAATATACCCTGTAAAAATATTATGATTCCACAGATATTTTAAGAAATAGAGTACTAATCTCAAATGAATACGAATTCATGCAATGTAAAAAATAGGTTTTACACGAACACATTTTTAGTATAACGTTCAAAATATAGTTTTTAGAAAAAAGATTCATGTTTCACCAAATTTATCATACAAGTCTGTAAAATAGGGTAGATCATTTCATGAAAAATAATTGAATTTTCGAATGATTATGCTTTAAAATACATATTTATAACTGTAACTAAGATTTGAATGTTCCCCCTCAACATGCATATCGCTGAATCATAATGAGTCATATTATCAGATAAGCGAAGATCTTGCTTTGATTTCACCCCGTATGCGATAATGAGTCACTCCGCGATAAGAAATACCTGAGACTCGTAATTTCTGACACATTTTTTGTAGGTAAATGAACTATTTAAAACTGTCAATGTATACGAATTATTTCGTGTAGTTCTATATAGGTGCTACTCTTCATATATACATATGGTGATATATACTAAAATCTGTTAAGTTTTAAAAGGCTTCACTGTGTATTCATTGTAAAATAAGAAATATCCCTTAAGAATTTTGAGTATAAGAGACGGGTTTAAAGGAATTTGAATCTGTTTAAATGTACCTGTGTTTAAATGAACTTGATACAGATTAGGGTAAAAAATATACAGGAGTCCCTATAAAATATAGGAATTAAATTTTAAATAATATAAAACTAAATTACATTAGTCTATGCTTTTTTTTGTATAGAAAAATTATACTAAATTGAGTTTTTAGTATTTTAACTTAAAAACTTCTTTTGAGGAATGAATAACTAACCTTTTGACTTTGTTTTTATAAAATATATATTGTACTATTTAGTTAGGGCATTATTTAAAAAATTTTTGTTTTTAATATTGAAAAAAAATGTATCTTACATAAATATTTAAACCATAATGTACTGGAATTCATCCAAATTTGATCGACTGCATGCATGTCTTAAAAGAACTAAACGTGTTCGCTTATCTCTTAAAACCACGGGATATTATAACGTTATGGATAAAGCATAGGGTAGAATACAGAATGAATAGGTATTATAAAGCAGAATCATAAATTTTGCATACTTTACACTTGTAGTATGTGAAATGATTGCTACTATTGCCTATATGAGAAAATGAATCATCAACGAATCTTATTAGTGTATGTTATATTTAACCAACAGGCTTGAAATGCGTGAATTTTGACTAGAATTAATCATTGAATGTAAAAATGATTTATTTTTAGATCTAATATTTATATCGTTTAACATTTTAAAATATATACATAAATTAATCTTACCTTATTCACAAACTTGCAATCCCGTCTTCAATATATGACTACAGCATGAAAAAACATGCGTGCTACTTGTATAGCAACAGACCAGAAATGATTTCAGTACAAGTCCATTATCTTATCGTTAATCTATAGATTAGTAACATCACGTGACTGATTGCGATAACATTCTATATAAGATTTACTGATATGAATACATTTCAATTCATTTCTCCCAAAAGCAAGTGTATGAGTTGGTTGTGAGATCTAGGTAAGTATCCTTACTTTATATATTTAAAGTTATAATATATGAATAGATATAATATTAATGTATTTTTTCAATATGTATGGTAGGCAAAAAGGAATAGGTAGGCAAAAAGAATAGGTATTATTGCATGTTTCCTCTAATTTATTTTTAAAATAATTATTTTAAAAATACATACTAACAATTTATGCGATGAGTCACACAGCATGATGGGACGATATATGAAATTTATTTTTATAAAAGCTCCTATATACAATTCATATGGGTGAGCAAGATTATTTTTAGAATTTTTCACTCTTACCCTCTATAGGCTATACTTTTAAAATAGTAGTATTCGAATACTTGTAAAATGTAATTATAGCTTAGTAATTTTCTAGTCTTTTAACTATGCCGTTGAAGGAGTATTGTCATATTTAACTAACAGGCTCGAACATGCGTGAATTTTGACTAGAATTATTCACTGAATGTAAAAAAAAAAAAAGATTTATATTTAGATCTAATATCGTTTAACATTTTAAAATCCTATTAAAAGTATATACATTAGTATGCTTGTGAAAGGCCTATTGTTAATACGAAACGTTGTGTGAAGTGTCCTGTTTTAGGGTTAAAAGTTTCGTGAAGGTGTCTGTTTGAAGGAGCCTGTTTCGAAATGACTTAAGAACGCACAATTTATTCCTATACATTCAACTCGATTCGTTATATATGCTTTATTAAGTATTCAATAAAAAATAATAACTAAGAAATAAAATTAAAAATAGTAATTAAGAGATATCCTTAAGAATTCTTGCGATAGGAGATTGGTTTTAATTAAATAGGTTAATGAATCTAATTCGATACAAGTCTTGTTAAAACAGAGATTATAGTTAAAATACACATTAATTATACAGCATTACACTGTATTACACAATGCGCTACCTCACCTATATTATCACAGAAATACCTTCGATAAAATTTAGACTAACAATACGCACCTAAAAAATATATACAGAGTACCCAGAAAATGATAGGAATGAATGAAAAATTTTAACGTAAATTATAAAATAGGATCTACAATAAGTGACAATAAATAAATATGAAGGAAAAATCATGAGTCATGGTATACTTAATGAAACACTTTCCAATGCTATGTGACTATCGTTAAGAATTTGAAATAAGTGAATTAGATTTAATAATTCATACTGGAAATGTATTTTTAAAAAAATTAATAGCTTCGTCTACTTTTAAATCATTCAAGACATATGATGAAGATTTAACCGCTGCAGAACGACTAAAAACTAGTATCTTAATGAATCGACCTATTTACGTCGGGTTCACAATTTTAGAATTATCTAAATTAGTTATGTATGATTGTCATTACAATTTTATAAAGAAAACATACAAAGATCATGCAGTTTTACTCTTTACGGATATAGATTCCTTAACTTATCATATTCAAACACATAATATTTATAAGGATATGGAGCACCATCATTATTTTTTCGACTTTTCTCAATACTCGAAATCCCATCGTCTAAACCGCACAAGTATCGAACCCACAAACATATAATCAGACTTGACATTTTATAACCAGGACGCTAACCACAGGGCTAAGTGAGCCCCCGCTTATTTTATAGTCACCACGCTGACTATTGGACTTAGTAAGCCCCAGGCTAATTTATATCCACCACGCTAACTATTGGGCTTAGTGAGCCCCTGCTTATTTTATAGTCAACATGCTAACTATTGGGCTTAGTGAGCCCCCGCTTATTTCATAGTCACCATGCTAAGTATTAGGCTGAGTGAGCCCCAGGCTATTTTATACCCACTATGCTAACTAATGGGCTGAGTGAGCACCAGGCTATTTTCTACCCACCACGTTTACTGGGCTTAGTGTGCCCCCGCTTATTTTATAGCTACTTTGATAACCACAGGGCTGAGTGAGCCCCCGCTTATTATATAGTCCACACGCTAACTACTGGGCTGATTAAGCCCCAGGTATTTTATACCCATCACGCTAACTACTGGGCTGAGTGAGCCCCAGGTTATTTAGTAGCATGAATATGATTTCCAAGGTATATGTCCTAATATGATTTAGACCATTGCCTATGGTAAGATAAAGCTAGGAAGTAAATTGGTAAACTATGTACCTCGAAAACTTACTTGTATTTTATTAAATATCTGCAGAAATTAGCATAGTTTATTAAAATTATGTACATTCTTATTAGTTTATGAATCTACTAACTTATAATATCTATATGGTAACTTGGATTATTAGTATTCCCACTTAAAAATTTCTTTTGTAGATTTAATATGATAAACACTAACATGAGACTGACTAAACTTTTACCATTTTCATTTCAACTTAGTTTTAGGAAATTTATCTACATAGCTTTAAATTTTACTGTTTAGTAAGTCTATTATTTCAAAGTATTATTTTTTAGTTCTAATATTCAAAACATATTCATATCGTTTTACATAGCAGGTATCAAATTAATTTAAAGTCATATTAAAATATATATATATATGTATACAAGTACTATTCTCACCTAACACGCCAGCTAGCTAAGTACCCAACCATCTCACACCAAGACTCTGAGAAAAGTGAATGCTTGTTCAGGGCCTTATCAGCTAATATAATCACTGATAAGACTTGATCACGTGACATGTGACGTCACTGTTTAAGTGATATCACGTGACCATGCGGTATCATTCAATACGTCACCAATGACGCCAGATATCACGTGACTAGGTCATAAAAGAACCAATTGCTAATTGCAATTAACAATTTACCTTTAATTGATTTGTATAATATATATAGATAAATTAATACCTGATTTTTCTATGTATTATTTCGTAATACATAGCACATGTACCTTGTTTTACGAAATAATAGAAAAATCAGGTATTAATTTATCTATATATATTATACAAATCAATTAAAGGTAAATTGTTAATTGCAATTAGCAATTGATTCTTTTATGACCTAGTCACGTGATATCTGGCGTCATTGGTGACGTATTGAATGATACCGCATGGTCACGTGATATCACTTAAACAGTGACGTCACATGTCACGTGATCAAGTCTTATCAGTGATTATATTAGCTGATAAGGCCCTGAACAAGCATTCACTTTTCTCAGAGTCTTGGTGTGAGATGGTTGGGTACTTAGCTAGCTGGCGTGTTAGGTGAGAATAGTACTTGTATACATATATATATATATTTTAATATGACTTTAAATTAATTTGATACCTGCTATGTAAAACGATATGAATATGTTTTGAATATTAGAACTAAAAAATAATACTTTGAAATAATAGACTTACTAAACAGTAAAATTTAAAGCTATGTAGATAAATTTCCTAAAACTAAGTTGAAATGAAAATGGTAAAAGTTTAGTCAGTCTCATGTTAGTGTTTATCATATTAAATCTACAAAAGAAATTTTTAAGTGGGAATACTAATAATCCAAGTTACCATATAGATATTATAAGTTAGTAGATTCATAAACTAATAAGAATGTACATAATTTTAATAAACTATGCTAATTTCTGCAGATATTTAATAAAATACAAGTAAGTTTTCGAGGTACATAGTTTACCAATTTACTTCCTAGCTTTATCTTACCATAGGCAATGGTCTAAATCATATTAGGACATATACCTTGGAAATCATATTCATGCTACTAAATAACCTGGGGCTCACTCAGCCCAGTAGTTAGCGTGATGGGTATAAAATACCTGGGGCTTAATCAGCCCAGTAGTTAGCGTGTGGACTATATAATAAGCGGGGGCTCACTCAGCCCTGTGGTTATCAAAGTAGCTATAAAATAAGCGGGGGCACACTAAGCCCAGTAAACGTGGTGGGTAGAAAATAGCCTGGTGCTCACTCAGCCCATTAGTTAGCATAGTGGGTATAAAATAGCCTGGGGCTCACTCAGCCTAATACTTAGCATGGTGACTATGAAATAAGCGGGGGCTCACTAAGCCCAATAGTTAGCATGTTGACTATAAAATAAGCAGGGGCTCACTAAGCCCAATAGTTAGCGTGGTGGATATAAATTAGCCTGGGGCTTACTAAGTCCAATAGTCAGCGTGGTGACTATAAAATAAGCGGGGGCTCACTTAGCCCTGTGGTTAGCGTCCTGGTTATAAAATGTCAAGTCTGATTATATGTTTGTGGGTTCGATACTTGTGCGGTTTAGACGATGGGATTTCGAGTATTGAGAAAAGTCGAAAAAATAATGATGGTGCTCCATATCCTTATAAATATTATGTGTTTGAATATGATAAGTTAAGGAATCTATATCCGTAAAGAGTAAAACTGCATGATCTTTGTATGTTTTCTTTATAAAATTGTAATGACAATCATACATAACTAATTTAGATAATTCTAAAATTGTGAACCCGACGTAAATAGGTCGATTCATTAAGATACTAGTTTTTAGTCGTTCTGCAGCGGTTAAATCTTCATCATATGTCTTGAATGATTTAAAAGTAGACGAAGCTATTAATTTTTTTAAAAATACATTTCCAGTATGAATTATTAAATCTAATTCACTTATTTCAAATTCTTAACGATAGTCACATAGCATTGGAAAGTGTTTCATTAAGTATACCATGACTCATGATTTTTCCTTCATATTTATTTATTGTCACTTATTGTAGATCCTATTTTATAATTTACGTTAAAATTTTTCATTCATTCCTATCATTTTCTGGGTACTCTGTATATATTTTTTAGGTGCGTATTGTTAGTCTAAATTTTATCGAAGGTATTTCTGTGATAATATAGGTGAGGTAGCGCATTGTGTAATACAGTGTAATGCTGTATAATTAATGTGTATTTTAACTATAATCTCTGTTTTAACAAGACTTGTATCGAATTAGATTCATTAACCTATTTAATTAAAACCAATCTCCTATCGCAAGAATTCTTAAGGATATCTCTTAATTACTATTTTTAATTTTATTTCTTAGTTATTATTTTTTATTGAATACTTAATAAAGCATATATAACGAATCGAGTTGAATGTATAGGAATAAATTGTGCGTTCTTAAGTCATTTCGAAACAGGCTCCTTCAAACAGACACCTTCACGAAACTTTTAACCCTAAAACAGGACACTTCACACAACGTTTCGTATTAACAATAGGCCTTTCACAAGCATACTAATGTATATACTTTTAATAGGATTTTAAAATGTTAAACGATATTAGATCTAAATATAAATCTTTTTTTTTTTTTACATTCAGTGAATAATTCTAGTCAAAATTCACGCATGTTCGAGCCTGTTAGTTAAATATGACAATACTCCTTCAACGGCATAGTTAAAAGACTAGAAAATTACTAAGCTATAATTACATTTTACAAGTATTCGAATACTACTATTTTAAAAGTATAGCCTATAGAGGGTAAGAGTGAAAAATTCTAAAAATAATCTTGCTCACCCATATGAATTGTATATAGGAGCTTTTATAAAAATAAATTTCATATATCGTCCCATCATGCTGTGTGACTCATCGCATAAATTGTTAGTATGTATTTTTAAAATAATTATTTTAAAAATAAATTAGAGGAAACATGCAATAATACCTATTCTTTTTGCCTACCTATTCCTTTTTGCCTACCATACATATTGAAAAAATACATTAATATTATATCTATTCATATATTATAACTTTAAATATATAAAGTAAGGATACTTACCTAGATCTCACAACCAACTCATACACTTGCTTTTGGGAGAAATGAATTGAAATGTATTCATATCAGTAAATCTTATATAGAATGTTATCGCAATCAGTCACGTGATGTTACTAATCTATAGATTAACGATAAGATAATGGACTTGTACTGAAATCATTTCTGGTCTGTTGCTATACAAGTAGCACGCATGTTTTTTCATGCTGTAGTCATATATTGAAGACGGGATTGCAAGTTTGTGAATAAGGTAAGATTAATTTATGTATATATTTTAAAATGTTAAACGATATAAATATTAGATCTAAAAATAAATCATTTTTACATTCAATGATTAATTCTAGTCAAAATTCACGCATTTCAAGCCTGTTGGTTAAATATAACATACACTAATAAGATTCGTTGATGATTCATTTTCTCATATAGGCAATAGTAGCAATCATTTCACATACTACAAGTGTAAAGTATGCAAAATTTATGATTCTGCTTTATAATACCTATTCATTCTGTATTCTACCCTATGCTTTATCCATAACGTTATAATATCCCGTGGTTTTAAGAGATAAGCGAACACGTTTAGTTCTTTTAAGACATGCATGCAGTCGATCAAATTTGGATGAATTCCAGTACATTATGGTTTAAATATTTATGTAAGATACATTTTTTTTCAATATTAAAAACAAAAATTTTTTAAATAATGCCCTAACTAAATAGTACAATATATATTTTATAAAAACAAAGTCAAAAGGTTAGTTATTCATTCCTCAAAAGAAGTTTTTAAGTTAAAATACTAAAAACTCAATTTAGTATAATTTTTCTATACAAAAAAAAGCATAGACTAATGTAATTTAGTTTTATATTATTTAAAATTTAATTCCTATATTTTATAGGGACTCCTGTATATTTTTTACCCTAATCTGTATCAAGTTCATTTAAACACAGGTACATTTAAACAGATTCAAATTCCTTTAAACCCGTCTCTTATACTCAAAATTCTTAAGGGATATTTCTTATTTTACAATGAATACACAGTGAAGCCTTTTAAAACTTAACAGATTTTAGTATATATCACCATATGTATATATGAAGAGTAGCACCTATATAGAACTACACGAAATAATTCGTATACATTGACAGTTTTAAATAGTTCATTTACCTACAAAAAATGTGTCAGAAATTACGAGTCTCAGGTATTTCTTATCGCGGAGTGACTCATTATCGCATACGGGGTGAAATCAAAGCAAGATCTTCGCTTATCTGATAATATGACTCATTATGATTCAGCGATATGCATGTTGAGGGGGAACATTCAAATCTTAGTTACAGTTATAAATATGTATTTTAAAGCATAATCATTCGAAAATTCAATTATTTTTCATGAAATGATCTACCCTATTTTACAGACTTGTATGATAAATTTGGTGAAACATGAATCTTTTTTCTAAAAACTATATTTTGAACGTTATACTAAAAATGTGTTCGTGTAAAACCTATTTTTTACATTGCATGAATTCGTATTCATTTGAGATTAGTACTCTATTTCTTAAAATATCTGTGGAATCATAATATTTTTACAGGGTATATTGTGAAGGGAGGCCTTTTCATTCAAACAGCGGACCTTGCATTTTCATGGAAGGTGAGTATCCCTTGTATTTCTGTCGCCATAATATAACATGAATCTATTGAATTTATTTTGTGAAGGTAGCTTAATATCTATAACTATGTGTTTTGAACATATCGACGCGCAAGCTGTACTTTTAGCCTAACTTGAATTGAAAAAAAAAAAAGGCGAAAGTGTAAATTATCTGATTTTATGAAGGGATCTTATGCATAATTGGAATTTTTGTGAAGGATGCTTTTTTATTCCAAAAGGGAACCCCTACAGTTTTTGTGAAGGGTGGTTTTTATTTGAATAGGGCATGTATCTAATTTATTTTATGAAGGGGCCCTATAGTCTAATGCGAGTTCACACTTCGAAGGGTCCCTGTATTTTGAACCTATCGATGCGTAAGCTGTACTTTTAGCCTAACTTGAATTGAAAAAAAAAAAAAGGTCGAATAGGGCATGTATCTCATTTATTTTATGAAGGGGCCCTACAGTCTAATGCGAGTTCACACTTCGAAGGGTCCCTGTATTTTGAATCTATCGATGCGTAAACTGTACTTTTACCCTAACTTGAATTGAAAAAAAACAGGGTAAAGTGTAAATTATCTGATTTTATGAAGGGTCCTTATGCATAAATGGATTATTGTGAAGGGTTCCTTTTTATTAAAAAGGGGATCTGTTCACTATTTTAATTAACTACGCACTAGCTGGTAAAATTATATTTTATTCACATAACATTTCAATGATGTTGGAAAGTGATTCATGAATTATGTCGCTACGCATGATTTTTCATTCTTGTTTATTTTATATATACGTTAAAATTCTTTTTATAGTACTCTATACTTTTGTAAGTGTGTATTGTTAGTCTATCGAAGGGCCCCCTCTGGGTAAAAAAGGGAGGGGGAGGGGGGGGGGGAGCTATTCAGTTGAGTACAGTATCATTCATGCGGGACCTACTACAACCTATATCGAATTCATTAAAACGCGCCTGTTTGCCTCAAAAATGTTGAAGTCCGCCAATTAAAATTAATTAATGACCCTTTTTAATTACTAGCATCTACCATTCTACTGCACATGCAAACTGCGTACTCTCGTTGAGGGGAAAAAAAAATCTTGCCAAAATTTCTTAAGTTCTCCAATTAAAATTAATTAATGACCCTTTTTAATTAAATCATTATTGACTTTTAAAATTCACCTGTAATATACTCTAACATGTATAACAAATAGCCTACTCTCGTTGAAAAAATATTTGCTTCGAAAAATGTTTAAGTTCCTCAATTAAAATTAATCACCATTTTTAATTAAACCATTATTGACTTTTAAAATTCTCCTCTAACATGTATATCGAATACCCTACTCTCGTTGAAAAAATCTCGCGAAAATTTTTAAGTTCTGCAATTAAAATTAATTAATTACTATTTTTAATTAAACCATTATTGACTTTTAAAATTCTCCTCTAACATGTATATCGAATACCCTACTCTCGTTGAAAAAATCTCGCGAAAATTTTTAAGTTCTGCAATTAAAATTAATTAATTACTATTTTTAATTAATATTTTTAATTAATTAATCATTTACTTCTACTGCATACACTCATAATCAAACTGCATACTCTCGTTGAAAAAAAAAAATTGCTATGAAAAATTTCTAAGTTCCCCAATTAAAATTAATTAAAATTAAAATTAATTAAACTTCTAATTCGCTAAAATAAATCCATTGAAACACACCTCGTATTCTAGTAGAAAATTCTCCGCGAAAAAAAAAAAAATGGCCTCGAAAAATTTCTAAGTCCCGCAATTAAAATTAATTAACACTAATCCTTAATTAATCCCCTTATCTTAAGTAGTGGAGGAGGGCACTTTGAGAGGAGGAGGGCACTTTGGGAGGTGGAGGGCACTTTGGGAGGAGGAGGAGGGCACTTCGGGAGGAGGAAGAGGAGGAGGACACTTCGGGAGGAGGAGCCCTCCTCCCTCCTCACTCCACACTCCACCTCCTGAGGCCGGAACGTTGTTTCTTCTCTACTCGGGTAGTTTAAAAAAATAAATGAAATAAATAAATCAGAAATATTAAACATTGTTCATTTTTTAAAATATTGGGACTGTGGTAAATAAAATTTAACAACAGACAACATTTTTCAAGTTACTTATTTTATATTATAAATATTTAAATTAAAAGATTTTCATGTAGTTATCGATTAAATAAAGTGATCTAAACTTTTATCTATATATTGTACGATAATTATCATGAAGATATATTTGAATAACTGAGAAAAGTATATTATTATTAAAACAAAAGAAGAGAAAAAAGAAAGACGCAAAAATATTCATATAAGAATTATAAAAGAAATCACCTTGATATCCATGGTTTATCTGGGTTTTAGAGACAGGCTGATAAAAATAAAATTAATGAAAAATTTTAAAGGCCACGTAATTAAAAAAAAAATAGAAAATACTAAATATTCATATATATATATATATATATTTTAATTTTTGAGACTGCAGTCAGTAACAATAAATCATTCAATTAATATTTTTAGTTAAATTCTTGCTAAATTAATTCAAGCATAATAGGATGTAAGTTAAAAGCTTAAAATTATTTCACTTCGTTAGTTGAGTATGGCTGGACTGACAATACCATCTGTAGTCCTATAGGAATGGCTTACACAATATAACAATTCATCAAATTTTTTAATATTTAATTAATTTAAAAGCAGCTAATTAAAAATAAAAGCATATTTCTGAAGGATCTTTCAAGTTATTTATCGTCAAATTTTGACGGGTACCATCTAGTATTTTTTATTCTTGTTTAGACAAGCCGATGTTTCAGAACATCGATGCTGCAACATCACGATAGATAAATGCTGGGTAAACATAAAAATATTTAATTTAAAAGTGTAAGTTTTAAACAATTTACGTACAAAGCTAATTTATGTGTAAAAATGTCAGACACGCCCACACGGATTTAACCCTTATTAACTGCCTAAATCTGCTACAATCTTATATATATATAAAAAAAATTGTACACATATATGCGCTTTTGGTTATAAGACCAGAAAAATTCCGCGCATATATACGCTAATGATGCAAAATGGGAATTTTTACTGAATATGGAAGGAAATGCTTAGAGCAATATATATATATATATATATATATTTTTTTTTTTTTTTTTCATGTGATTTGAATATGGTTTCAACTTTCATTGAGAACTAAAGTTTTAAGTCTATTGTGTTTTAAATTTTTGCTTTACGATTTTGTGTGAGTCTTATACCGTTAGCAGATAAGTGTATGTGTGTAAGTGTAAGTGGGGAGTGGGGTAGATGTTGAGCATTGAGATTTCTCACATAAATGGGTTGAAGAGCCTCACACTATGCCAAGGCCCCAAAGCGCCTCAACCGGGCTTGGATATGACAGAATAAATTCTTAATTCATGAAAATTTTTCAGGCGAAAATTCTTTAATTGAAAACTTATTTGGGTCATTCCACGGAATTTTCTCCAAATTTTATTTTATTCAATTTATTTACTTACTAGTTGAGCTGCCTGGCGTTGCTCAGACCCCCCCCCCCCCCCACACACACACACACACACAAAAAAAAAATCGCACAAAATGCGTAAAAACTCTTAAAATTGGGAATAGTTCAAAAATCGCTGGATGAATTCCGAAAACACTTATTGAAAAGACGACAAAATTTACTTTGATAAGCTAGACGTTTGAAACCGAATTCCTTTTACGGATGTCAAAAAATTGCCAGAAAAAGTGAAAAAACTCTAAAAATTGCATAAAAATCACTAAAAATTCAAAAATTGCGAAGGACAAAATTTACTATATTAAGTTAAAAGTTTGAAATCCTATCCCCTTTTACGAAAATGTCAAAAAAATCGTCGCAAAACACGAAAAAAAATTTAAACATCGCATAAAAATTGGCGAAAAATTAAAAAAATCGCTGTACGAATCTCGAATAAACTTTATTGAAAAGAGGATATTGGGATAAAAGATTGAAACCGAATTCATTTTATACTAATGTCGAAAAATCGCCGCAACAAGTGAAAAATAAAATAAATTAAAATAAAAATAAATTTTAAAAACCTAATCCAAAAAAAAAAAAAAAAAAAAAAAAAAAACTGGCTTCGAAGTGCATAACTACATGCAAAAAATAATTGTTGATTTTACAGTATGAAACTGGCATCCCAGCTGCCAGTATTATACCGTAAAATTAACAGTATTAAACAGTGCGCGGTAGCGTATTACTGCTTGCACGGCAGCGTATTACTGCTTATTTTACTGTTTAATACTGTTAATTTTACGGTATAATACTGGCAGCTGGGATGCCAGTTTCATACTGTAAAATCAACAATTATTTTTTGCAGTGTAAAGACATACTTTCTGCCAAATTTTGTAGCTCTGCGTGCAGCGGTCTTTTCGAAACACAGCGGACAGACACACTCACACACAAACCTTTTTCCTTATTATTATATATTTTGGTTGCTGTATAATTTTTGGTTTTCTCCTATACTTTCTATGAGAAAACCTATATAGAAAAGAAGTTAAAATCCTCCTTTTTTTTTTAAATTCCTATCTTAAAAATCTTTTTTATTAGATTAAGTCGAAAACTGCGAGTTTATAAAATTCAAAAGTTTTTTTTAATCTTACACATTTTTTTTTTTTGAAATAATAGGAATAAACAAAAAATTCATAAAGATATGAAATCTGCACACTTAGGTCATATAACTGTAGTGGATTTACCTGTATTTAAACAAGTTGGAAATTGTACGTCAAACGTGACAAATGAGGTGCGGTGCGTTCGTACTATAGCTGGTTATATAAATATTCAGATCTTGATTATTTTTAATTCTGTGAAATGAATTCTATCGTCTGCAGATTAATTTCTGTAATAAAATAAGTATCTCGGTCGCTTGACGATTGAACTTCGGAAGCTCCTATAACAAAAAAAGCACCGATTTAAAAAAAAAAAATTCAAATTTCTTAATAAATATTTTTATTAATATCTCCTAAAGTTTTGATTCGATTTTAATAAAATTTGAAATGTCTCGACAAAATTCTGCAAAGATAATATATTTTAAATTGCAAACCATTCGGTTGGGTAGTTTTTGCGTTGTTATATGCGGACGGACGGACGGACAGACAGACGGACAAACAGACAGACGGACGGACAGACGGACAAACAGACAGACGGACGGACGGACCAAGCGACGACAATAGGTGCTACGTATTTATATAATTACGAACGCACCTAAAAAGCCGAATACTTTAAAATACATTGAAATATTAGTCAAAATGCCAATTTTAGGAAATTTATAATCTCATTAAGGGAAAATATGCATTTTTTACTTTTTTCCTACAAGAAGAAAATATTCGATTCGTAAAAAAAAATTGACTTGTACACTGTCTCAGTAAGGTTCGTCTTGGGTCAGTATTTCAGACTTTACCGCGATGACAAAATTTGCAATACATATAGATAGATAGACATAAAAGCAAAGTGATTGCAGTAGGTCGATTTCCAAAGAAATCAATCTAATAAACTTAAGATTAATATACTTCCTAACAATTATTTTATATTTTAAATAAAAATTAAGAGAATGGATTGAAAATTTCTCTTTATAAATTTATTTTGGAAAGGAAAGGGTGGGGGGGGGGGGGGGGGCACCAAAATTCATGCTTGCTCCGGGTGAAAAAAATCATAGTATTGGCCCTGAACACATATAAAAAAATGTATATACTGTTATCGCTTTCCCTTCATAAGATATGATTTTTTAAAAACTGGCATTTTGTAATATTTCAAATTTTAATTGCTTAAATAAAAAGGGTATAGCCAACATAGTGAAAAGTATCCAAGCCGGGACTCGAACCTGGGTCATCAGTATAGCTCACTGACGTTCTACCAACTGAACCACTTGGACCGATACCGAGCGTGGCACTTCTCACTATCACGTGTTGGCAAAGCTACAATCGCAGCACAAGATGGAATATTTTTCTGTGAGCCGCCAACCCTGGGCCAAACACGAAACTAAAGAAAATCCAGCATATAATGGATAATTGAATAAATCTTTATTCAAGATTCTTTATTTAAGATTTATTCAATTATCGATGCTGGATTCTCTTTAGTTTCGTGTTTGCCCCAGGGTCAATGGCTCACGGAAAAATATTCCATCTTGTGCTGCGATTGTAGCTTTGCCAACATGTGATAGTGAGAAGTGCCAGGCTGGGTATCGTTCTAAGTGGTTCAGTTGGTAGAACGTCAGTGCGCTATATTGATGACCCGGGTTCGAGTCCCGGCTTGGATACTTTTCACTATGTTGGCTATATGCCTTTTAAGCAATTACAATTTGAAATATTATGAATGCAAGGCGTGAGAAATTTACAATGGAAAAATTTCCAAGTATTAAAATAGATTTATTCAACTATCGATAAACATTTTGATTAATATTGTCTTTTGGAGCCAAAATTACTGATAAGACCAGGTCATATTTTCGAGGAAACACGGTATGTGTCATCCCTATGGTATTTGTCCATATATTACATAAGCACTCGGGATGAGTCTGAAGCACAACATTCCCTCGCATAATCCGTTCAAGAGAGAGAAAAGAAGGGGGAGGGGGAGGGTGTTACTTTCACCTTACGTGAGGAGTGTCGTTTGTTATTTGTGTGCGCGCATCCTGGGTGCCATGCTGTCACGCTCTGCCGCATCCCGTCAATGGGACAGGATGTGCAGACACATTCACCTCTCTCCTGAAGAGATAACGCAGGTAGAGGATGAGAGAGAGGACCACTGAAATAGCTGTCGAAAAGTGCTGTTGCCCATTATGAGGAGAGGCAGAATAGCTATATTTTGGACCAACTAGAACTCATTCCACCGACGGGGGCAGGGCGTTCACAAGCCTGTAAGGATTACATCCTAAAAAAGAAAAAATAATAACAAAATTAGTGGGACGTGCTATAAATTCTTGAAAATCATAAAACATGAAACGAAATGTCAGAAGTGAGCTAGTCTTTGTAGTAAAAATGAGTTTACTGTGATGGCTCACAAACATTATAGAGGTTGGTATGTTGTTAGACGCATATTGTAATGTTTATGCACTAAATGAAGACAAAAAAAAAAATGCCTTGCTAATGTGTACTTGGATACAAAAGCGGAAATGTCTTTTAAAAAAAAAGGAAAAAATACTTAACACTTTTTTAACCTTTTGATAACGGGGTTGGGATACCATATACCTCTGTGATTATATTTCTATTCTATTCGAGCCACTTTTTGAAAAATAATCTCTATCATACACTTATACTAGGATATTTTCAAGAGATATTTACGACAAAGAAAAATTGTCATAAATTGTTATAGGATTAAATATAAAATTAGTCGCCAATGGACATTGATTACCGGCTCTCGTAGCCGGTAATCAAAAGGTTCATAAATATACTTTACAATGTTAGACATTAAAAGAGATAACGCAGGTAGAAGATGAGCGCCACTGAAATATAGCTGTCGAAAAATGCTGTCGCCATTATAAAAAGAGGCAGAAAAGCCATATTTTGAAATAACTGGAACTCATTCCACCGACGGCGCAAGCCTGTAAGTATTACATCCTAAAAGTAAAATAATAACAAAATTAGTGAAACGTGCAATAAATTCTTGAAAATCATAAAATATGAAACGAAATGTCAGAAGTGAGTTAGTTTTTCGAGTAAAAATGAGTTTGCGTTACAAGAAATTTCTGTGATGGCTCACAAACATTATAGGTTGGTATACTATTAGACGCAATGGTAAAACTTTATGCTCTAAATGAAAAAAAAATATAATAAATCCTTGATAACGTTATACTTGAATACAAAAACTGAAACGCCTAAAAAAAAAAAAAGAGCTTAAATACCCCCTTCTCTTATACCCTTGAAATAAACATACTTTTATCTGAAAGAAAGGCATTTTAGTGAAAAATATATATGATACCCCTCCCTCAATCTTGAAATCACGAATACAGTTGTTTTATTATGCAAAAAAAGCCATTTTTATATGCTTTTACCGTAATTTTTAACCTATGTATTGGCTAATTTTATATTTTATTTAAAATAAGAATAACATTTCAGTAATGTAACATTAGAAATTAAAGGCTAACGGATCCCGGGAACCTTTATTGTTCATTCCCGGCGTTATATCTTCATCAATCCCTACTCCACCCTTCTCTACTGGTCTGCTGACATCAGGGACAGGGGCAGGGGCTTTTGAAACTTGTAAGGGTTAGATTCTGCAAGGAAAAAAAAAGGAGCGTGCTATAAATTCTTGAAAGTCATAAACATAATAAACTAGTCGGATGTGCCAATCCCAAAACTTTCTTCTATCTCAATCATGTTAATACTTCTAATTTCGTCCTCACATCGCCAAAAAAATCAATATTTTTCGTCATTCTGTTGTACGTCAGCTGCTTGCGAATCATCGGGTTACCGGGATGCAATCAACTGATGTATACTAAACTACGAAAAGTTCCTTTGGCCTGTACCGACCGGAACATATAGCCTCTCTATTCCTTTGTTTTACGATTTTAGCTAATTTTACTAGAAAACACGAAGCTAAAATGCGTGGAACCCAATTAAAGAAGATTCATTCCCAGTTCTCGTCAACATTGAATTTGAATGAGAATATCGCCAAATTAGTCTTCTACAGCCAAGTTGGCTTCATTTGTGTAAACCTATTTTTGTCGCCAAATTTGGCGATATTTCGTCAATTGCCGCCAAGCTTCGCGAGAATTTGACGTTGGCGAATATAAATATATAGTGTTAAGCACTTAAGAATAGGAACAATGGTTACAACAATGAAAGAAAATTTGCTGAAACCCTGTTAACTAAAACTCATAAATTAAACCCGTTTATGGATGAATTCTGCTGTCTTGTTTGAAAATGTCAACCGCCCTAAAATTTCAAACTGCTATATCTCCGCCATTTTGTAATATAGAGACAAAACAAAAACTGCTCCGGATTCTCCGGATCAAGGCCGAACATTTAACGGAAAAAACTTTTAGGATTTCTAACTTTTTTATACATCTTTTTGAATTTGAAATCTTTAAATGGCTATCACAGCGCCACCTTCCGGCGGAATATCCCCGCATTCTAGTAGTACCTGCTGGCTACAGTCAAAAACATATTAAAAAATTTTGGTTTAATTATCCGCATAACATCATACACTTTTCGATGATACAATAGTGAAAATCGAACAAAAATCGCGATGGCAGCGCCCCCTTTCGTCGAAATATCCCCGAATTTAACCTGGACCTGCAGGCTATGGTCAAAAACATAGAAAAAAATTTGTTCAATTATCTGCATAACTTCATACACTTTTCGATGATACAATAGTGAAAATGGAACAAAAATATCGATCACAGCGCCCCCTTTTGTCGAAATATCCCCAAATTCTGACAGAATCTGCTTGCCATAGCCAAAAGCATAGAAAAAAAATTTAGGCTCAATTTGAAGCATAACTTCATACACTTTTAGGTGGTACAATAGTGAAAATGGAACAAAAATATCGATCACAGCGCCCCCTTTCGTCGAAATATCCCCAAATTCTAATAGAACCTGCTTGCCATAGCCAAAAACATAGAAAAAAAATTAGGTTCAATTTGAAGCATAACTTCATACACTTTTCGATGATACAATGAAGATGGACGGTCGGACAGACGGACAGACAGACATTTTGTAAAAACGTGTTTTTCGGAATCTCTGACCCCTAAAACGTGTAAATCCGTCGAAAAAAATTTCGATTACAATACTTTCTTTAGATAGAAGAAAGAAGAAGATCTTTACATAGAAGAAAGTAAAAATATGAACCGAAATGTCAAAAATGAGCAAGTCTTTACAGTAAAAATATTTTTTTCGTTACAAATATTTTCTGTGATTGCTGACAATTATTACAAGTTCGCGAAGAAAAAAAAAATATAAAAAATATTACTTGAATTCAAAATTTTAAATGTTTAAAAAATAGAAAAAAAAAACATTTAAAGTGCTATAGATTATACTTAACAACACCATTCATTTGACCAATGCCACAGATCAAGTATGTCTCCAACTATGACACTTGAATCGCAGAAGGGGGAATTGTTACTCTTATAGGAAGTAAATGAAAATAATTCTTTGCATTATTTTAATTCTGAATTATTCGGGGAAAAATTCTTAAATGTTAAATAGCAGTGTGATTGCGAAAATCCGATGAAAACAATTTTTTAAAGGATGAACATTTTTAAACTGTAGAATTCACCAAAGAAAATAAATAAACCTTTAAAAGATGTCATTTATAGGTAACTAACTGTTTAATTCATTAAACCAGTTAGATAATTATAAATTTTAGTTTGGAAAATAAATATTTACATAGCATATATATATATATATATATATATATATATATATATCTTACTTATAATAAAATCCAAAGACGAGAGAGTGTCTGTAACGGTACCGGGCTGTACCACTCTGCGATTCGACCGTAGTTAAACGCCATGTTAGGCTTACTGAAAAAGAAGTTATATTATCTACTTTCGTCGTTTAAATATTTGCAAAAGCATATTCAATCTTTTAAATCTTTTAATTTTGTTTAAAACCTTAAAACACTATTTCATAAAAAAAAAATGTATATTGACATTTCTGTAAAAAAAAAATTCTGTAAGCACTTTTTTTTTCAGAATGCGGTGATTTATTTCCTTGGGACAGATTTGAGGTTGATTCAGTATAGTGTCGCCATCTACTAGCGGATTTTGAAATTTTTTTCCATCGTTCCGGATTTCGGGTCCTCCCGAAATTCACGATTATTTGACTAAATTCATGTTTTTTTTTTCGTAATTCTTTGACAAAATTTGCATTTTTTCTGCTGTTCTTTGACAAAATTTCATTTTTTCGTAGTCCTTTGAAGAAATTTGCATTTTCTTTTTGCGATCCTTTGAGGAAATTTGCCTTTTATTCACGATCCTTTGACAAAATTCGAGTTTTTTCTGAGATTGGCGAAATTAGCGGTTGTTTTTTTCGATCCTTTGACGAAATTTCACTTTTTTCGCGATCGCTTAACGAAATTAGACATTTTTTCGCAGTGCTTTGAAGAAATTTGTGTTTTTTTTTTCTAGACCCTTTGAAGAAATTCATGTTTTTCCGCGATTATTTGACAAAATTCGCAGTTTTTTTTTTGCGATCCTTTAACCATTTTTTTTTTTTGTGATCCTTGATGAAATTTTACATTTTTTTCGGAGTCCTTGGAAGAAATTTCCGTCTTCTTCGTAAGCCTTTGACTGAAATCGCGTTTTTCTGCAATTTGTTAACAAAATTAGCGGTTTTTTTTTTTTTTTTTTTCAATCCTGCAACGAAATTTGCGTTTTTATTTTCGGTACTTTGACGAAATTCACGTTGTTTCCACAATCCTTTGATGAAATTTTCTATTTTTTCTGCGAACAATAGACATATTTCGGCGACTATAGTTCAAAATTCGAGATATTTATGTTCGAAATTTTAGACTGAAGACTTAAATTTTCGAAATCGAATGCCTTAAATTTTTAGGAAAACTTGAACAGAATCACCACTGATGAAATAAATACATAACTATTTTTTGTTTCTAACGAATCGTAATATAAATTAATTTTAAACTAAAATTTGAGAGAAAAATGATTTGTTTTTAATTTCGGGAAGAGAAGGGGGGGGGGAGGGGGAGGGACCGTGTTCACCCGCCACTGAAGTAACAATATTTTAGTGATTAAACATTGAAACACAATGGACTGAAAAAAAATTAGGAATCGGTAAAATTTTCGAAAAATTTCAGAAAATCTAAAATTTTAGTAAAAATTTACAAATTTAGAAAATTTTCGAATTTTTCTTTCCGGACTTCGGGTTTTTCCGGATTTTGGATTTTCGGATAATGGGTCATATACTGTAAAATGATTCTTTCTTATCAAACGTAATTAAAATATAAGAAATGCATAGTACAGCGTAATTTCCATTTAATTTTGCTTATGTAATCAAACAATGAGTTATATGGTAAATCAAGCTGTTTAAAAACTCACTGATAACACTTTTTTTACAAAAACTTTCGCACATGGATTATTTGTTAATATTTGATTTTGTCCAATCGTTGAACTATTTCAGAAATTTAATACTAAGTAAAAAAGAAAAATAATTTGTAGAAATCATTTGTCCTTTTTAAAATGTATTTTTCTACAATACAAACCTTTCAATAATAAATCTCCATGCTGTTTGTTTGTATGAAGTCTTATGAAAATGAAACGCAGATCAACAATCCGTCATTTTTGACGGGGTTATATACTAGTATATATATAATATATAAATATAATATATAATATATATATATATATATATATATATATATATAATATATATATAATAATATAATATATATATATATATATATATATATATATATATATATATGGTTTTTTATTTCCAATTTTATTATTTCCAATTTTAATATTTCCAATTGTTTTCTGGTAATAATTCAGTATACCTGGGTGATTCTACTGATCTTAGCATATATGCCAGTAGAATTATGAAATACTGAATTATTTTTTAAAACACATGTGGGTACATCCAGGCTGATGATTATAGCTACATGTGTTTTTTCCTATCCAATTCTGATTTAATTCTCTTGTTGTCCAATTTTCCATTGTATGTGGTTCATATTTCATTTCTTAATCCATTTGTATTCACTTGATAGCAACTCCAAATTTTTATTTTTTTCTCTCTCTCTCTTTTTAAATTTTCTTCATGTTTTCAGTATTTTTGGCCAATTACCATTGAAGCACAAGCTATGGTAATATTATGATTGCACTTGTTAATCTATTAGCTATGTGGTATTCTGTCTACACATTATCATTAATTATCTCTTTGGAGATTTAAGTAGAATGATACAAGAACTTGATATATTTTTTGAAATTCATAGATATTATAATTATATATATATATATATATATATATATATATATATATATATATATATATATATATATAATTATAATATCTTTGAATTTCAAAAAACATACCAAGTTCTTGTAACATTCTAATTAAATCTCCTAAGAGATAATTAGTAATAAAGTGTAGACAGACCACATAGTTAATAAATTAACAAGTGCAATCATAATATTACCATAGCATTTGCTTCAATGGTAATTGGCCAAAAATACTGAATATATGAAAAATATTTTTTAAAAAAGAGAGAGAAAAAAAATTATATAATAAACCATAAAATGTTAATAATTTGAAGTTGATATCAAGTGAATACAAATGGATTTTGAAATGAAATATGAACTAAATATAATGGAAAATTGGATAACAAGAGATTTAAATTAGAATTAGATATGAAAAAACACGTGTAAATATAATCATCAGCCTGGATGTATCTACACGTGTTTTAAAAATAATACAGTATTTCATAAATATACTGGCATTTATGCTAAGATCAGTATATTCATCCAGGTATGCTGTATTATTACCAGAAAACAATTGGAAATAGCAAAATTGGAAATAAAAAACTTGTAAAGAATAGATAAAATATCTTACTCACAACAATTATCAAACATTCCTTAAACATCACAAGGTCTACATTTATACCAATACGACCACATGGCGCACATCATGAAATATCATAATCTTGATGAGTTGTGTTTTTGTATATTTTATGTTTACAGTTATTTTAATACAATGCATATTTTATAGACTTTTTATAACTGATCATTAATATCACTTAATATACAGGTGATCGGCAGACGCACACTCACCATGACTATATAAAGTGTAAACAATGTTCAACCATCTTAATAATAGTCCTTATATGTTTTAATTGTATTATTTGCTATATTTTATCGCACACTAAAACAAAATAAATTATTACATAAATTATTTATATTTATATGATGTAATAAATGTTATTTAAAAAAGTTGATAATTGAATTTATCAAAAAAATAGGATAACCATAAAGTTTTGCTTGATTTCGTATAAATCTAATATTTTTTTTTTTTTTTTTATATCTGACCATAGATATTTTATACGATGAAGGTAATTGATAATTATATTTTTATAAACTGATTTATGTAAACATGAAGCAAAATTGGTAAAAATATTTACTTTAAATGGAAAGTCAAATCTTTTATCATAAATATCAAATATTAATTTATAATTATCATTAATATTAATTTTTAAGTCAAGAAAATTTATATTATTATTAATCAAATCATTTTCGCTTAATGTAAGCTGATTAGGATAAAAATTGAGTGGTGATGTGCAATTTTTATTATTGAAATGAAAAATGATAATGTCATCAATATAGCGATAAAATACATAATCATTGTTCGGACCAATATTTCTTTCATAATAATATAAGTAAAGGTCAGAGAGAATACTAGAAGCGGTCCCACCCTGCGGTATTCCCTGGCATTGTTTATAAATAATATTGTCATATATGATGTAATTATTATGCAATGTAAAGTTTAATAAAGTTTTAAAAAAATTTACGAAAATATGATCTCTTAATTTTAATTGAGATTTAAATTCTTTAAATAATATACACATTGTTTTATGTAAGTCTTTTATATCAATGTTATTCAATAAATCATTAAAATCCAATGTTTTTATGAATTTTACTGGATTGATATTATGTATTTTATTAATAAGCTGAAAACTGTTTTTTAGGCAATGTTGGTTATGTATGTTTTATCGTTATATCATATATCTGCTTTAAAATGTTAAGAAGTAAATTGCTTGCATTATTATTATATGTGTTACACCCGATGGTAACTGTGCGAAATTTAATATATATTTTACTTATTTCCACATTAACTACTTAAAAAAAAAAATATTTTCCATCTCAAAAGTTCTTTAATTCTACACGTTGTACTTAGCTTTTCTATATTAAATTCGGTACATTCTGAATATATATATATATTTTTTTTTTTTTTTTATAAGTCAACACTCTCCAAAAAAAAAAAAGAAAAAAAATACAATAACTTTTAACAATATCACCGCAGAAAAGTCCCTTTTACAATTATAAACCCTAATTCATAACTAACTTTTGGAACGTCACAAAATATGAACAATAACTGCGCTACATAGACAATAACTATTACTGGAACTGCTTTTTCAGTTGTGATGTGCGTTTTTAAATTTATCTAATTGTTTGCACATTACTTGATGTGTATAAATTCCCTAGATCGTAATACAAGACTTTATAAAAGAATTCACCTACATTTTCGCTTATCGACGGAAATTGCTGAAGGCAAATTTTCAACTGGTGTTACGGGTTTCCCAACTGAACTAAATTTTTGCATACTATGTAGCATATATACAAATCTTTAGATCCTATACAGGGCTGCACAAAATAATTGAGATATTTTTTTGACTATCGATGGTAAGTGCTGAAATTGGATTTTCAAATGTGTTATGCGTTTTCCAAATTCTTTACATACACTGTTAAAAATTTGCAGCAAACTGTCCAGTCAATTTGACCGTTTTTATAGAAAACGGTTAAATAACTATAAATTAACTCCATTATGACCATATTATTGCCCATATTATTGTCAGAACAGAGTTAAATTACGGTTATGTAAACATTTTCTATAAAAACGGTCAAGTGACTGGACAGTGTGCTGTAAATTTTTAACAGTGTATAGACATCATCATTCACTTTACTAAACGGTGAAGTTTTGTTACAAGCATGCAGAATGTGTTGAAAAGTGTTTCATAATCTATGTTTGACGCAGGATTTTTATTTTGGCATGTTTTATGATTGTTTAAACTTCTACATTCGAATGTACATATAATGACTGTCTATAAATTGTCTCCCCCATTCCTTTTTAATTCTTTCAGACAAATTACCTGACGAAATTTTAACTTGTGATTTAAAAGCAAAATCGCACTTATTTTTCAAATAAATTTTTTCTTAAAATATATTTTATTTACCCTCAAATAATTCGAAAATCTTGCCTATACTCTTATAATCTCATTATCTGAAATGTATAAATAAATTAGGAATGCCATTAGATTCCATAAATAAAATACGACAAGATTTAAAATGTTTTAATTCTTGACTCTTTATTTATTTATTTATTTATTCGTTTACGCTGCCAAGTAATATTTTTAAATATTCCTGTAATGCAAATCCAGGTAGCACTTCCTATTATTATGCATTATTTATTATTTCCCTAAAAAATACCTCTAAAATTAACAAAACAACGCATTCAACAATTTATTAATTTTTTAATGTGTAGTTTTGTTAATTTTTAGCATCAAAATTGATTGTGAAGAATGGATTCTCTTCTTTTTCCTCGTCAACTGTTCAAAATTCCCCTGTCACTTCTGGATTTGATTTCAAGGCTGAGGAACCCCTCTTTAAAATTTTTGCATTTGCTTTGAACTGTCCGGACACTACTTTTGTCCTGGCTTCCCAATTCCACGAGTTTTGAGGACAGCTTTATTGGTTTTAAGGCTTAGTTTAAAATCATGCCTTAAGATGCATAAATTCTCAACATTTGTATAACTCTTTATGTGATCTAAAAATGAAAGAAAGAAGCCTGTATGACATATAAAATATATAGAGGAACATGTATCCTCTTAAATAACATTTTATGTTCAACAATAGGGATGAGACAGTACCAGCTACATGTATTAATGCATTCAAAAAAACAAAAATACTTTTTGATACACAACCTAATATAATTTAGCAGGATGTGCTATTTTATTATTATTATTGTTATTATTATTATTATTATTATTATTATTATTAAACACTTAATTACTCTAGGATATCCAACTCAGGGATCGAAAACTCGGATTTTTTATTTATTTTTTTAATTTAATATATACCTTGAAAAAATGAATTACATTATAAGCTTTCATTTGTGTTTATACTCTTGTTTTTTTTTTTTTTTTTTTTTTTTTTTTTTTTTTTTTTTTAATTAATAATATTTCATTTATTAGGACTATATAATTTAATCTGTAATTTGACTCTGCTATATGGTATTGTGATTTCATTATATATATATATATATATATATATGTATAGAGAGAGAGAGAGAGAGAGAGAGAGAGATTTTGCCCATACCCATAACATCAAAAAACCTTTTTGTATGAAATATATCAATTAGGCACTCTAATAACATTTTGAAATTTATTAAAAGCCGTACTGTCGTATTGGCCGCACGCCAGGGTTTAACAACCGAAAAAATTGCCAAAAATAGCTATAGCTTCTTTTATTCTGATTGTTTCAATGGCTTAAAGGCGTTGGTTCGATTAAATGTCTTTTAAATTTGTGTTTTATTTATTTATTCCTTTATATTATTTTTTATGTTATTTTACTGATTTATTGATAAAGTTTTAATTTCGTTACGGAATTTTAGCCGCAAACTAATTCTGAACTATTTATATCGTTTTAAGTGCGAACGAGTTGATCTTTGGTAATTGGGCTACGTGGGATAGAAGTAGAAGTATAGATTAAAAAAAAAAATCATACTTGAAAATTATTTTATAAAGCATACAAAATCAGCCAATTGAAATATATTTTTCAAACAAATTGCATTTGAAAGAACAACTTTTTTCTTATTCGCCAGTGGAAAAACTGATATCGTGAGATGTTTATAAGTTTAAAAAAAAAATAGCAGTAAAAGTGAAATTTATGGGTCAAGTGTTGCCACCTCCAATGTCACATCAGCGTTATTTACGGATATATTTTTGCTTTATAATATAGGTTTTCTATAAATGTTTAGATATAATTAGTTTTTTTCTGCATTTTCACACTACACGTTATTATGTCTTCAAAAGTTTTGTTTTTAACACTTTCCAACGTAGTTGAATTGTTTATGAATTTGGTTTGTCTGACTGTCCATGTATGTCTGTCTGTCTGACCACTCACGTAAATATACTCTTGGTTTGCCATGTAATTGATATATGTTATTGAGGTTTACAATTTCATGTTCACTATTGAAAATGGGGTATGTAACATGTATAATTCGTTTAGAGAGACACTCTAAATAATTCTGTTTCGTTATAGTCTATGAAAAAAAAAAAAAAAAAAAATCGTTCGCAATGTATTTTAATAATGTTTTCACTGAAAAAAAAAAAAAAAAAGAAATCTTTGCTCTGTGCAATTTTTTTCTACTAGTCACGTATTCGTTTTTATGCGTAAAATCATGAAAATTGCAGGCATGGGTTATGAAATAATTTGTAATTCAATGTCCCTTAATACAGAATTGTTAACATTTGCTAACTTTCAGTTATTCTTCCGTAAAACATGCAAGTGTCAGTTTGGCCCAAGTGAAACAAAGATGCGAATTTTACTGTGATGCTGTTGGCCAGTGAGATCTCAAATTCACCTTGCTAATGTTAAACTTGTAGGCGTAAAGTGCATTTTTTTTTAACATTTCCTGAAGAAATTAATATTTTTAACTTCTTTTTTTCTTCTGTACCCGCTTCGTAAAGAAAGTTTCTTTCTTTATTTAGTTGTCAAAATATTTTTTAAATATCTCCTCAGGAAATTAATATTTTTAACTTCATTTTTTCCCCTTTGTACTCTTCTAAAAGAAGGTTTCTTTCTTTTTTCGTTGTCAAAATATTTTTTAAATATCTCGTCAGGAAATTAATATTTTTTCCCCTTTGTACTCGTCTTAAAGAAGGTTTCTTTCTTTTTTAGTTGTCAAAATATTTTTTAAATATCTCCTCAGAAAATTAATATTTATACTTTTTTTTTCTTTGTACACTGCAAAAAAAAAAAAAAAAAAAAAAAAAAAGTGTTGATTTTACAGTATAATACTGACTGGCGCGGCAGCGTATTACTACTTATTTTACTGTTTATTACTGTTTTACGGTATAATACTAGCAGCTCGGGTGCCAGTATTATACTGTAAAATCAACACTTTTTTTTTGCAGTGTACTCTTCTTAAAGGAGGTTTCTTTCTTTTTTAGTTGTCAAAATATTTTTATATATCTCCTCAGGTAATTAATACTTTTAACTCCTTTTTTTTTTCCTTTTGTACTCTTCTTAAAGGAGGTTTCTTTCTTTTTTAATTAACAAAGCATTTTTTAAATATCTCGTTAGGAAATTTATATATATATATATATATATATATATATTCTTTTGCACTCTTCTTAAAGGATGTTTCTTTCTTTTTTTGTTATCAAAATATATATTTTTTAATATTTCCTCAGGAAATTAATATTTTTAACTTCTTTTTTATCCTAAGTACTTTTATAAAGGGAGGTTTCTTTCTATTTTAGTTGTCAAAATATTTTTAAAATATCTCCTCAGGAAATTATTATTTTTAACTTCCTTTTTTTTTCTTTGCACTCTTTTTAAAGAAGATTTCTTTCTGTTATAGTTGTCAAAATATTTTTAAAATATCTCCTCGGGGAAATTAATATTTTTAACTTCTTTCTTTCCTTTGTACTCTTCTTAATCCTCTGACTGTCCAGCAAAAGGGCTAAATTGTAATGTTGTTTTCTCTGTATTTTATTTTATATGCCGAAATAAGACGATTATTCCAAAATTATATAAAAAACTGAATTATATATATGCATGTAAGACTTGAGGGTATAAATCATTACTCTATGTATTAAAACTGAATTATACATGCAGAATTATATTAATTTAAAAATTGCTTGTATTGCAGTGAAACCTGGAGCTTAGTGAAGTATTAACACGGGCTTGTTAGTGAGAGGGTTTTGAAGGAGGTTTCTTTATTTTGTAAAAATAATTCTAAAATATATGCTTAATTTTATTTGAAGTGTTAAAATCTTATTCGCAGCTCTTCAGCATCGCTAACACACATAAAATTTTAAATTAAGCATAAAATTTAGAAACATTTTAACAACTAAGAAAAAATGAGATATCTTTCAAGAAAAGTACACAGAAAAAAAAAACAGTTAAAAATACCAATTTCCTGAGGAGATATTTTAAAAATAAGAATGTATTCCACGCCCATACGTTTAACATTGGAGAGAGAAACTGGAAACTTGACTGACCAAACACCCTTAAGCCTATTTTAAGGCTAAACTATGACAATTGAAAGCTTATGGCATATACTTATTCTGAAAGCAGTCCGAAACCTTTTTTTATATTTCATTCAGAAAATTTAAATTAATAAAAATGTATTTCAGCAATTATAAACTTGGTAATAGTATACATATAATAAATATACGGAGACTCCAAATCTTTAACAAGGGGAACAAAATGAAACAGTAGTTACAATTTTAAAAAAAATATAGACATTATTGCTTGTAAGAACATGTGGGTACACTGCAAAAAATAATTGTTGATTTTACAGTATGAAACTGGCACCCCAGCTGCAAGTTTCATACTGTAAAATCACCAATTATTTTTTGCAGTGTAGGAAAGCGGGGCTAGAAGAGTGTATCCCCGTTTTGGATACCAGGACAAGCCCTTGAAACCGTGACTGGGCTGAACATATCGACACACAGGATAAATCTACAAATCTACATATACAAAATCTGCATATATAGTTGAATTTCTATTTAACAAATCTCCTAATTCCTCAAAAAGAAAGAAAATAAATAAAAACCACGTAATAAACATTTGTTAATGTGGAGATTCAGTTAGTTATATTTTCCAAAGTAGAAAATTTTGACATCGTCTTTACCACTGTTTTAGCATCACTACATTTTAGAACTGGTAACTTTTACTGGTTTCATTTTTTTTTTTTTTTTTTTTTTTTTATTATGTATAAGTTATTAAGTTTTTTAGTTTTTATTCACTTTTTAAGTTTTCGTCAAATGAAAAAAAAAAAAAAAAAAAAAAGACTTACTTTCCACATTTATTTATTTATTTATTTATTTTTTTTAATGTTTTCAGCATTAGTTATTATAATGTAATCCATACTATGAATTTGAATGAAAGATACTAATTTCTAGCTGTCTTAGCTGTACATATTTCAGAAGTGCTTTTAGTTTTCAATGGATTATAGGGAAAACTATCTAAAATTTGCAACCTGTAATAATTTGCTCTATTATGAGAGTAAAAAAAAAATCTTGAGGATTTTTTTTTGTTGTTGTTGTTGTTTGTTTATTAGGATGCTTTTATTTTCGGGACCGGTTTCGAAAATAAAAATATCCCCATAAAAAAATAAAAAAACCTGTAAATAAAATCGAAAAAAAATAAAATAAAACACGGCCTGCGTAGAGATCTATCTCAGCTATACAATGTAAAAATAATCATTTAAAAATATTGAAATACAAACGATATACTTTTTAAAAATTCTTCCATAGGATTAACATTAGCGAGCGGGTTTTTTCGCGTGAGTTTTCGCGTAAGTGAAGTAACCCCTTAAGGGGCAGGTCTCCCGAACATTCCGTGCAAGACAAATTTTAATTCTATACTTCTACGTTCGTGTGTTTAACCTTTTGGGACATGGTACATCCCAGCGAATATATTTCTTTATAGTATTCGCGCCAATTTTTGAAAAATAATCTCTGCTATACACTTATACGTGGATAATTTTAATAGATATCTACCACAATGAAATGTTTTTGTAAATTCTGGTATACGACTGACTATAAAAAATAATTGCCAGCCCTGGCTCGCAGTCAAACAGTTAAACATTATCTTAAACAGGGATTCAGGGTTCAGGGCCTTCTTGATGAAAAATTCCTATTTTGTACTTCAATTTCATATTTTCGGAAATTTCCTATTTTGGTATATGAAAAATTCCTATTTTTGTATACCATTAATTGCTAAAATGTGCTAAATAAAAGATTAAATATAACAGTAAAAAGTTTTATATACAAACTATCTGCATGTTTCTGCTTCACTGAAGCCAATGTCAAGACAAATGAAAATATTCTACAGATGCACGATCTTATATTGCAATGATTTGTAACGCCGTAATTCACGTATTTCGCATTCTCTCTCAGATTATCCACGTTATTTAATTTATTTTTTATTTTGGTGTTTATTTCCATACTCGTAACCATGGAGTAACTCAACCCATAATTTTGGAAAGTGAAATGAACCTGTATCATTACATATTGGATTTTTACGTGTTACAACGTCAATTGTTTATCTTATAATGGATGGATTTTGAAATCTAGAATTCTTAATTCGTTTTTCTCTTAGTGTTTTATTTTTGTTTAAGGTGGTTCTTAAATGATCTGCTCAACAACGCGAAACTTCCTGACTCTTTTTTAAACACAAAGGCATAAAATTGGCATGTCTGACTGTTGAAGCAGATTTGGAATCGAAATAAGCGTTTAATTTTTTGACAAATAAATTACCTGAGTTTATATTCGATTCGTGTCATGTGACGACACGTTTTTGTCCTTTCTGGCGCTGCAGCATAGGAAATTCAGTTCTGTACCGACTTTGACAGTATTATCTGAAATATTTTCTGCTTTTACCAAAAAAATGGAAAACGTATTTCGATTACATTAGTTTCTGAATAAGAACACCTGCCAATTTCACTCGTTTCCGAACAAAGATGAGTTAAAAAGTATGTCGAAAAGGAGCCAGTTTGGATTTGATTTATTTGGGAATTTTTTGTTTTTCAAAATCATCATATAAAAACAAAGCTTATTTCTTTTCAGAATCCAGAGAGGGGTAATGGACCTTCTTTCTTTGCCCTCTCTTGGCGGCGCCCTTGTCTGTTATGTATATAATTAGACCATGCTCATATTTGTATCCCATAAAAAGTAGAATACATAGAAAAAAGTACTCACCTGCTGAAATATTTCCATTTTACACTGAAAATCCAATGTTGTGATGATTATTTCAACTTTAGGTTGAAGTGGTTAATGATGATAAACATACAACTTCTTAAAAAGATAAACTAAACCTCCTTAATTCTGCTAACTCCTTTAGTTAATGCCACTAAAAACGAAATATTATATTATTTAAGAGACTATTACGCCCTTAGATTATTCCTAGATGATCGATCATGCACGTAATTATCATTCCATCTACAGACAGTTTTCTTTTTTTTCGTCTGGTATATCGTCTTAAATACAATGAATGTGGGAGCAAGAAGTTGTTCTACTGCTATAAAAATGCTTTAAACAAAATTTGGTAAAATGTTGGATAGCTTATATAGATTAAAGGGTAAAAAATTATAATAATTATATTTTAAAATATAAAAAGTAATAAATAAGTTCAGAATAAATTGTGAGTGCACCTATTATTGACCGTAGACAAAAAAAAAAAAAAAAAAAAAGAACTTTAGAAAGCAGAAAATTAATGCACGAATGTGTTAATTTTGGTTGGTAGAAAATGTATTTAATTACATTTTCTCCCAACAAAGTTTAACATACCCTTGCATTAATTCTAGTTTTCTACAGTTTTGTGAGTAATGCTTGATCAATACCGGGTTCTGGTTAAAATACTGGTGCACTCATCCTATTTTTTTCAATAAATAAATGGCATCATCAGGGCCGGAGAAAGACACGCCGATAACTGGTAGTCATTCAAATTAGAGTCCTTCATCCGATCGGGAAACCCGATTTTACCGGAACTCAACCAGAAAAATTAGCGTCAACGCGACTCGACCCGAGGGTCGGGTCGGGTTGACGCTAATGTCTTTTTTCTTTGCGGGTCCCGTTCGGATTGAGTTGGCTCAACTTGTTTCAAGTTTGGGTCCGTTTCGGGTTGAAATTTGACTCTTGTGGGTCAGGTTCAGGTTGACCCGATTTTTCGACAAAAGTCTACACTATTTTTTCACATTAAAAAGAAAAAAAAACTATCTATTTGAATATAAATGAGTGTGTAATGTGTTTATTTTTATACATAAAAGATAAAATTGGTATTTGAGATATAATTTTAGGCTGTTTTTCCATATTTGTATTAAAATATGGATTAATTTTCTTTCACTTAAAGTTTCTGTCTACAACAGTAAAAAAACATGAAGTGGACAAAGGAACAGCATGCGTTTCGAATTTATCGTTTTCGAATCCTATTTTTCGAACAACCGACCCAACATCTCTATATTTGAGGTGATATTCCGTGGCCGGCGTACACGCCCTATCTAATGATCTTTCATTTATTTATTATTATTATTATTATTTTATAATACCTTAAGACAGAGGTTTTTAAGCATTGTCTCACAAACCAATCTGCCTTATAGGAAATCGGATTGCATCTGTGCACATATATAATATGCAATCTATAAACTTTTGTTGCTGGGAGATATTTTTTTTCCATTTGCTAGTTTTCTTCTTAAAGTAATTTAGCTTGTATTAACATTTTAATTTAATTTTGAAGGTCATTTTAGTATTACTTGTTTTTTTAAATGTGAAATTTCTTAATGAAATTTAAAAAGGTAAGGAATATGTACATAATAACGCTTGAAAATGACCCAGAGAAGTATAAACAGTCATAGCCGTGAAAAATAATAAAACTCTTAAAAGCACACATATAATTAAAGTATTAACTAAGTATTGATTGTTCTAATTATCTCAATGCTAAAATTAACTTAAGGTGGTAGTAGAGGAAAAGTAGCGGTCCGGCCCCAGGTGGCGGGCATGTGGGCACGGAGGAGGGCTGCCCACCGCTCGAAGTGTCCTCCTCCATGCCTACATGCCCACCGCTCGAAGTGCAGCACCTGCCCACCTGCCCACCGCTCGAAGTGCCCTCCACCACCTAAGATAAGGATTTCTACTATAAGATAAGGGGATTAATGTTAATGAATTTTAATTGGGGAACTTAGAAATTTTTCGAAGCAATTTTTTTTATTCGCGGATAATTTCCTACTAGAGTACGAGGTGTGTTTCAATGGATTTATTTTAGTGAATTACAAATTTAATTAATTTTAATTGGGGAACTTAGAAATTTTTCGAAGCAAATTTTTTTTTTTTTTCGACGAGAGTAGGGTATTCGATATATATGTTAGAGGAGAATTTTAAAAGTCAATAAGGGTTTAATTAAAAAGGGACATTGATTAATTTCAATTTGTAAGATTTTTTTTTTCAACTAGAGTAGGGTGGGAAATATTTTTTCAGTTTGTGAATTGTATTTAAAAATAATAATTAAAAAGGGTTATTCATTTTAATTGGGGAACTTAGACATTTTTCGAAACAATTTTTTTTTTTCAACGAGAGTAGGGTATTTCATATACATGTTAGAGTATATTTGAGGTGAATTTTAAAAGTTAATAATGGTTTAATTAAAAAGGGTCATTCATTACTTTTAATTGGAGAACTTAGACATTTTTTTTATTAAACCAAAAGTAGAATTTTTAGAGTTAAAAGTAGAATTTTTAGAGTTAAAAGTAGAATTTTTAGAGTTAAAAGTCGCCAAATGTAGGATTTTCAACTGAAAGTAATCTAAGATATAAACTCTCAACTGAAATGAATTTTGCCTTAATGTGTGAGCTTTTAGCTAGAAGTGACCTAGAGTCAAAACTTCCTGGTCCCAGGAATCACCACGGGGAGGTAGATCACACGAACGATTCCCAAAAATATTTTTAGAAGATTTAGATATCTTCTTTTTTTTTTTTTTTTTTTTTTTTTAAGATTTTTTTTTTTTTAACTCATTACGAAGGAGGTATTTTATAATGCCCATAAGCCAGGCTGCTAATCCCGTCTTCCAGTAGATATCGTTTATCGTCAAAGGGAGATAAACATTTTTTATTTTGCTTTATTGTATAGAGGTTGTGCAGCTGCTGAGCGATTCTCGTTTGGACTTCAAATGATGTTTTCTGTTCTAATATACAGTTGATGTAGTCTTCGTGTCTTATTTTTTTTTGTACGACGTTTCTAGAAATCCCCTTGGCTCTCTTCTTTTCCTCATCCCCCGTCTTGATGGAATACATCTTAGACTTCAAACCTACAAATTGATGGACAGCTCTTCCATTTAACTCATCTTTAAACTTCCCCAAGACTTTTTTATTCGCTGTGGAATAGAGAGGATGTTCTGGGGGATAGTCTGAAAAGTCAAATTCAGAGCTGTGGAGTGCCAATTCCCTTTGTAGATTCTCAGTCTTGATGAGATATGTCAGAGAATCGGTGTCAGTAAAAAGCAGAGATGAACGATTTCCACTATAATTTTTTTAATAAAATTGTAATGGAAATCATACATCAACACTTTGGATAACTCCAGTATCGTGAACCCGACGTAAATGGGCCGGTTCATCAAGATACTGGGTTTCTGTCTTTCTACCGCTACCAGACCCTCGTCGAATATCTTGAAGGTTTTGTAAAAGGGGGATGCAACCAGCTTTTCACCTCTGCGGGGAATGTTACACACCTCAATATTCCGTCTCTTCCTCAGGTTCTCGATGCACTTCCCGTAAATGCTGTTGTTGAGCAACTTGAAGAAGTCTTTTTGGAATGTGCTTGTTGCCATCTTCCGCTTCTCTGTATTGAAATTAATATATTCTGCGAGCCAAGGGGACTGCTTGAATTCCAACACTTTATGGATTTTTTGTAATTTTAACCCCAACTTTAAATATAGCTGTAGATTGCGATAATGGCAGATATAATTTTTCTTATGCATCAAATTGGGGATGAGCTTGGGAGTACCTCCGAATCCTCTCTTCAATAAACTTTTTGCGTATGGTGAAAGCATGTTTTCTTCGACGGTTAACCTTTCAGGGGCCACAGGATAATCATTATGAAGATCATGTAAGGATTCAGGGTACTCCAGATCTATTTCGAATATGAAGCCAGTTGATGAATTTTTCTGTATTTTCATTATGTCTTCTTCTGTGAATGAAGAGGATGCTTGTAACCACCGAAACCCTCCACTAGGCAAGTATTGAGACATTGCCCAGCCGTACAAATTATTTGCATCTAAATAGAGATGAAGGGTGATAGAATGAAGATTCTTCATTGGGTTTATGATCAGGGACTTGTGTATTATTGGCGGTCGCAAATCTGTGGGTAATCTGCGACACACCACCACGGATACCCTTTTCGATGAAAAGCAGCATATCAATGTCTGTTAAAAGTTCCAAGTTCACCCCCGTCATCTTCAAACAGGCTTGCCAAGATAAACCTGGTGAAGTGACGAGGTGAGCTGCATCGATGTCATAATATTGCTTACACAAGCCCTGAAGTTTTCAAATACGTCAGCCAGCAGTAGCACGTCCGTTTTAACATATAGGTTATGATATTCCCTAGCGACTTCATATTAAAGGTTGTCCAAATCTTCTGAGCATGTAGGTAGTCTTCATCTGTTATATTTTCATCTGTTAAATTGTTGTAGAAGGCGTCTGGTGGGAGAAGTTTTGTTTCATTAAATTTACTGAAGTTAGTGAAGTATGAGTAAGGATAAACACCTTTGCGGGTGAGTAGGCTTTGGTCTATTGTACTGGGAATATTCTGTTTTAAAATTTTGAAGTCGCTGGGTTGTAGATTTGATGTAAGCTTTTCCAACGAAGAGGGGAGAAATTGCAGCGAATCAATGAAGGAAAATTGGATGCTTGATGATTTTTCTTTTAGTTTAAAAGATATGTAGTCCTCCAATGTGGTGGCGATGACATCAATTTGTAGATTGGGATAGCAGCCTAACTTTTTAAAGATGTGATGGGCGTCATATTTTTTTAAATTGTGGAAGACCACTGGGATAATTTTCGACTGTTTGTAGTTTAAATTACAAAAAGGGTGTGCAGCCCCTCTGTAGTTTGATGTGATGTGACAATGGTCACGGACACGTTTTTCTCCCAGGGCCTTCCTACAAATATAGCACTCTGTTGCTCGTTTGAACGATTCTTCTTCTTCGGGAGTTAACTGCATAGGTGCGATAGTCATGAGTTTATCTTGAAAGTCCTGTTTAATTTTCTACAGTTTCTCGATGAAGTGTCCTACAGTGTCTTCTCCTCTGTAGACTGTAACGGCTTCTTCTTCAGGTGTATGCCTGTAGGTGCTTCCGTCAGGGCCCACAATAACGTAAGCATACCCACAAGCAGAATGATGTGCTGTTTGCACTTGAAAGGAAGTAGAGATGGAGGGTTCGGTGGTTGTGACTGGTACGAGGAGAGACTCGAAGTCAGCATATATTATATAGGGTATTGGTGCTTGTAAGTGGGTACCTGTAAAAGACAATATATTTTCACCTTCCTTTGGCATTTTAATAATTTGCGGAGCTTGTCTACAACAATAGGGAGAGTGGTTTTCTAAGAGTTCTTGATTGGTAAACCCATGAAAACAACGGAAACAATAATAGGCTCTATGTTCATATCTACTTCGATGACTCATAAATCGTGAAAAATCACGGATCAGCGTATAATGGGTGTTTTCCCCATCGCTGATCAAAAGTAGATTGATCACGTCGCTGTTCGTTTTTTCTGAAACATGAAGAATGTATATCTCTCCCTCCTCGTACCCGAAGACATTTATTCTCAAGTCGTTCTGACTTTCAATGCTGTGAATTTGAGTATAAGGTGTTGGAAATGCTATTCCTTGCATATTCAGAGTATCTTCATATGGTTTATACTTATTCACACGTTCAGCATGCTTATTATGATCTAACTTCATCTGATGGGCGAGAATCGACCATAGCACACATTTGTGGTCATTAAAGTTTTGGACATTTAAAATAGCTTCACGCCCTTTTAAATCTTTAGGTAGTTCAATATAGCTTGATCCTTTTAAGGGTGCATACATAGCAATCTTTAATTCAAAATGATGAATGGATTTCAGGACCCCCCCACTACCTCTTTGCAGGAATTTTTCAAATGACGCCAATATTTTCTTGTGAGCTTCATCGAGATGGTTTTCGATTTGATCCGATGTAAATTCTTCATAGGTGTTCGATGAAAAATAGGTCGATAGCGCTTCAGTCTCCCCACCACCATTTGTGTTTTCAAGTAGAATCTTTATCAATAACCGCCACTTAATAGATTTTTTTTCTTCTACACCTTCCTCCAAACAATTTACTAACTCATTTCTTTTGCTCTCGAAAAAGATTGATATATCGTGAGCAGTGTCATCATTTGGTTCGAGAAAAATACTGCTAAAGACATTGAGAGCATCTACCCTTTTACTATTATTTTTACGAGGTTGAGGATTTAATCTTGGTTTCTTTACAGTTTTGAATGTTGATGAACTACTGTGGCTGACACGTGTATGCTGCATAAGATTATCTTTTCTGGGGAACTTTTCTCCACATTCTTGACAGGAATATTGGGGATTCACGTGCGTGGCGAGATGTCTTTTCAAACTGTCAGCACGGGTGAAAATTTCTTCACACACATCACAACGAAAACGGGTTGTTTCCTCAGAATGTGTCTTCTTGTGACGAAGAAAACTATCCCTTCTGCTAAATGAAGTTTTGCATATATCGCACGTAAATAGGGTATCCGTGGATTTTGTATGGGTATCACGATGTCGTCTTAAATTTCGTCCGTTCGCGAAAGATTTCTCACAAATATCGCATGTGTGAAGACCCTGAAAAAAAGAAAACCCTTCATTAAAATTTAAATCTTTATTAAACTTTTACATTTTTTAAAAATAATTAGTTTTTTATTTGAAAAGAAAACCCTTCATTGAACAAAACCTAAAGTTAAACAGAAAATTTATTTCAGTCTCTCAAAACCCTCCCAATTTTCTAAATGATACTCTTAAAAAAAACTCTTTAAAACTATTTAATCTTTCTCGAAGACTAACATAAAAAAAGACCTGTAAAATTAAAAAAATATATTTAAAGAATTGCCTTAGAGGGCTCCACGTTTGACGGGCCTGCGATAGAAGGGCGAGCATTAGACGGGCCTGCGACTGGGGCAGAAGAGTTCATATTTGATGCACCTTCTCTTTGCTTTGTGTGAATCAGTTGGTGTCGCTTTAAATTGTCCTTACGTGAAAACAATTTTTGACACAATTCACATATATGCTGATCCTGAAAAGAAATACATACCCTAGCTTTATAAATATGCCTACTAAAAAAAGGATCTACTATTTATCATGATTTAAACTTTAAGTTATTAAATATTAAACTTTACGTTATCAAGAATTAAACTTTGTCTTATCAAGATTTAAACTTTATCTTTTCAAGTTTGAAATAGCCAATTTTAAAACAACTTATAATTATTATATACTAAAGAAAACATACCTTAGGAACATCAGAATGGGGTTTTGCCGTGGTTGCTTGAACCATACTGGGCAGGTTACGCTAAAAAAAAAGAATATCCCCTATAAGCTTTTACCAAAAAAAAAAAAAAAATTAATTTAAACTTTAGTTGTTTTATAAAGTTTTAAAAAATACCTTAAGAGACTCCATCATTTGATTTTTTTTTTCTCTCTCACTTCTATACATCTTCTCAACTTGATCCATAAGATTTGTTTGGTTAGGCGTGAGGGAAAAATCCATGTCCCACTTTAAAAGAAAATTCTCGTTTACAATCTACATTTATTATAATTTTTACACACTAATAATAAATAATAATAATAATAATATATCAGAGAAGACTCTTGCGTTGAAGGTTCTGGGCTTTTTTCTGCTATTTCCTTCAGAGCTCTTATTTCTATGGCGTCGATTTTGCTGGGACTGATGTTTAAATCAGTTTCCCACTAAATTAGAAAACATAAATTATTTTTCGAAAAGGGTTCATCAATAACATGTTATAAAAAATTTCATATAGAATAGTGCTAGAAAATAATGACTTTGTTTATATTTTGAATTAAGTTAAATTGTTAAACTAAAATTTCGTTCACTAAAATAACTATACATTTAGCACACATACAGATATTTATATCGAGATCAAAACAGAAAAGTAATATCTTTCTAAAAGAACACTTTTTTCTAAATAGGAGTTTTTCAAGAAAATTAGTATCACAATAGATAGCTATTTGAATAGATTCATTTAGAGAGTTTCAAAAATAAATCGTTTAGCAACCACATAACATATGGAAAACTCTTAGGTTAAAATCATTTAGAAAGGAAAACAATCTTATAGAAATATATAGAATGATACTAAACAGTTTTTCAAAATAATTCACTTACTTTGAATTTTTGAATTCATCGTTTATTACTTTTTCAAAAAGATTAATAGTATAAAATGCTTGGAGCACTAATTATAGCGTACACTCTCTAGGATAACTACTATAAGAATGAACCCACCTCAGCGCGCTTATCTATTTAATCAGATAAGCGAGTCTTATCAGATCTATGACCTCATCGGTTTTTCCCAAGTATGACGTCATGGGATTTTCCACAATGAGTCATTACAAGATACCGCTACTAATTAATGAAGATTGTTTAATTAGAATACTTAACGAATTAAAAAAATGTGAATATTGTTTTAAATATTCATGTAAAAACTTCAAATAAAAAGGATCTATTTTAAATATAATGTTCATGGCTGACATTATAAACTAACTTTGCATTATTCTAATGAAGGTCCACACATTGAATTAAAAATTTGTAATAATAAGAAAAACTGTTTCAAATAACTTTTTCCCTACTACATATAAATTTTATAATAAATATATTTACTTGTGAGAAGTATTAAAATGTATACAAAGTTCTTTTTAAACTATCAATTTAAAATATAGAGTCCTAAAAAGTTTTCCATATAAATAATAGCATTTCATAAAACTTTTTTAAAAAAATATTGAGAGTTATTTGCACAGAATAAAACCATATCGATATATATTTCCCAAAATTAATTATTTAGAACTAATACATTATACTGGTATGAAAATAAATTACAAGTAGCATTATTAAGACCTATACACTTCTAAGGTGAAATATACATTAAAAATAGTTTAAACAGGCATTAAAAATAGTTACCCTTAAAAAATCATTGCTATACTTCACAATAAATAATCTTATATTTCAAAAAATTATACTCACGTGTCGTAAATAAAACCTTCACAAAATTTTAGTTAAGTACCTCTAGTTAATATACCCCTCGGGTAAAAATTATTCATGCTTTAGGCTAAGTAAAATATCACAGCTTAGAATATCAATTTTAGAATATACGAGGTCCCTTCATAAAATTTGAAAAATAGATTTTGTCATGCATTACAGTAAAATATCACAGCTTGGAATAGTAATTTTATAGCATATACAGAACCCTTCACAAAATTTTAATACCCCTTCATAAAATTTGAAAATAGATTTTATCATGCTTGACAGTAAAATATATGAATAATCACATTTTAGAATATAGGGCACCCTTCATAAAATTTTAAAATAGATTTTGTCATGCATTACAGTAAAATATATGAATAAATAATAATAATCACAGCTTAGAATAGTAATTTTATAGCATATACAGAACCCTTCACAAAATTTTAATTTAGTTAAGTATCTCTATTTAATATACCCCTCGGGTAAAAATCATTCTAAGTCATTTCATAAATTATTTAATAAATTTGCTGAATTAAAATTAGATTTGAAAGTACATTATATAATAAAAATATATATTAAAATCCACTTACTTCATTATCAAAGTTTGAAGACATTTGCTGTTGGTTAGATGAAATCATGATAAGTTCTCGAATTCTTCAGAAACTCAAACACACGCACAAGTAGAAAAATAAATCCAAGAGCATTAGCTTGTAACACTACACAAGTAGGAAAAACTATAACTGAAAATTCGCCCGCGATCTGTTTTTATCTGCGCTGCGTGATTCATCTTATCGGTTATCTGATAAGGTTTTTCCAAGCGATTGCTTATCGGTGAATCATAGCTGATATGAACATATATGAAATTTTCTCTAACTAAGAAGTACTCTTTGCTTAATTCGAAATAGTATTCACTAAAATTTTAATTATAATTATAAGACTTGGAAAAAAAATCGTTCTTTCACACCCTTTTAAATTCAGAATTCTACGTGAAATGCTGATTTTGTAAAGTATGTAGTCTTTTTCTACATTTATTATTGAAAATAATTATTAGAGTTTAAAAAGAAAATCTTAATGAGTGATTGTAAATTAAATTCTTGTTTAATTATTAACAAAAAATAATTATTTGAGTGTAAAAACAAAGTTTTAACGAGTAAGTGTATCTGAAATAATAATTAATCTTTTTTTTTCTTCATATGCTCAATTTTTTCACGTAAAACATTTTCCTTTATAAAGTTTCAATCGAGGGAAGAATGATTCAATGCTTTTTAATGAACCGATATTATTTTAAGATGGTTCTCAACGCGAAAAATTCTAACACATTTGTGAACAAATATTAAATTTAAAAATGTGTCAGAAAGTATACTTTTTTTTGGATATGAGAACAATCTTAAAACTTTCTTAACATATAAATACTTTCTCATAAATAAAAGGTACCCTCTTGTAGAATATTCATTAATATATTTTCAAAAATTATTTAAAACCTTTTATATTAGTTCAAAACTATTTTTTTCGTAACTGTAAACTTTTTCTACATATCTCAAATCTGAAAAAAAAGAAACACTTAAAGATGTTTAGGAAATAATCACATAGAAATTATTTAGGGGAAAAAAAGTATTTTTATTCAAGCAAATGTTACAAACATTTTCTAGTTTTAAAAGCATTATACTTCATGGGAATTTACAAACACAGTTTCTAAATAGTTTTCATAAAAGTTTGAATTCAAAGTATCAAAAAATGCTGGTGTATAGTGACAAAGACAGTTTGCTGTGAGATTCTTCACAAACTGATAGACATTAAAATTTAACAATGCACTATCTCTAGACAGAACAAATTTTTCTCTTAATGAAGTATTTAAGCAGTCATGGTCTAATTGTGATAACTGGCTAATGGTACAGGCGTAACAAGTATATACTTGATTAAGAGATCTTTCTAATTCTTGGTTAAAACAAGAAAGGAAATGTTTCTTCGCAGTATCCTCATTAGTGTGTGTCTGAATACACTTTTTTGATTTTCGTAATACAGACATAGGAATCGCTTTTACAAGAAGCATATCAATCATGCACTCGGTAACTTCAGGAATTGCTTCACGTAATTTTAAAAATTGATCTATAGATAAACGTATTCCTTCTGGTTTAAAATGAAAGCTATGTTGGTTTGCCTTGAAAATCTGTTGTAATATGCAATGTTCTTCATCGGAAAATGCTGTTAAAAGTTGATTATTGGACACGTAACTGTCTTTCACAGAATAAAAGTTGAACTTGATCATATTTTGTTGGAAATGATCAAACGTTAAAGGTGTCATTACGATGCCATTTTTGGTTGGAAACAATTCGCCGCGTGCACCTTCTTTAAAAATTCTTATATGCAGTTTCAAATTACAGTTTTTATCCATTTCAATTTGAGCACAGGTATTCCATTCAAGATTCCAAGGAATTGAGAAATATCCATCTGATTCATGAAATGTATGTGTAGACAGTTTCTCTTGAGGTCTGTTTAATGGTGAAACATGTTTAGACGCGGTAGGTGGAGAATAGTCAGCAAATAAGTCTAAATTCAGTTCAGGATCATTCATCAAGTCCAGTCTTGGCTTTTTCAAATCAAGAGGATGAACTATTAAATGTCGAAAAGTGAGTCTAATTCGAACGTCTTTAATAGCAGGCTCTGCTCCGATGCCGTGTGTGAATAATTCATTGGTAGGTGGCAACATGTTGTAGAAGGATCCATGTTCTAGCTTGATGAATGTCGAGGGTACACTAGGTCTCTTGAATTCAATAGTTCTTTGAGCACCAAAACTGAGTACTGTGATAGGGAACACAGCATTTAAGCTGGATTCATTATCTTTGTGGTGACTGATATAGGTAGTTCCATCCTGGTACAAATTAAGTAGCACATAGTTAAAAGTACAGGCTGTTTCTCTTTCCACTTTATCACGAAGTTCAATTATAAGTGAAGTCCAAGGTTTGGAGGGTACACTTGTTCCACTGAAGGCATAGCTGGTATTGGGATCACCATAAGCTAAAACCAATCGCTTAGGTTTCACATCCTTTCCTCGCAAATGAAAAGTAGGCCTGTAGAATGGTAAAGTTTTTAACTCTGTCAAATAACGATCAGCATGGGCTTTCTCTATAAAGTCACTTATATATTGGACGTTCAAGTCATTATCCGAAAAGATGATTGAAGACATTTTTACACGTTGAAAATCACTGAGCAATCAGGTCAAGAAATAATCACTAACTAAGCAGGAACACTGAGGCAGGAACAATGATTCCTCATAATATGTTCGACCTTATATAGGGGGTTGCTATCTGATAATCTTATCACTGATTAGATAAGCTCGCGCATGCGTAGTGATATCCCAGGTGATGTCATGAAGGCACAGGTTAGGATGATCTCACTTGTGGGGATTCCCCATTAGATAAGATGAACAGTTTAAGCAGTGGTCTGTGCAAGACATGTTTTCTTCAATCTGGTGTGTAAGTATTTTTTTTTCATTCATTTGTATTGTAATCCATTTTATTATATTTTATTCAAGTTTATTGCCTATATTTTAAACATGTATTTTATAGAAATAATGACACAGATGTAAAATCAAGATAGTTTATTCAAACAATACGCTTTTAAAAGTTTGTACATTCAGGTTACATAAAAAGTGGTCGCTAACAAAATCCACTTTCTTTAAAAACATGGATAGTACATCGTCAAAATTAACCAGCATTAAAATTATATCTCCAACCTGTTTAAATTTTTCACGATTGTTAAATGTAAAACACGAATGCAAGCTAACACTTGGATGTCTAAAAACACATCCGGTACATTGATAAATTTCATTAAATATACTTATAATATTATTCTCGATGTAGAAAATTAGTTTAGACCATAACACAAATTCATTTTCTTGCGTCATTGTGGCCTGTTTACATTTTTTCTTTAATAAGTTAGGTAAATGTTTTTCATACTGGTGATGAATCAATTTCTTATTCAGTTTATAGGCTTTTTCTTTTAATTGTTCTAATTGATAATTGTTTAATTTGATATGAGAATCGTTCGTTAAACTTTTAAGACACATAACAGAATTATCCTCATTTAAAACTAACATCTTGTTATTGCTAACGAAGGAGGAACTTTTGTATCTTAAATTAAAGGCAACGATTTTATATTGGAACTCATACCAAGTCTGGATGTCCATAGTAATTCCATTCTGGGTGGGAATTCCTTCAGACGTAAATTCCCTTATGTGGATAGAATAATCAGAATTCTGTAACTCGAACCCTAAAAAGATTGAGTTTCCAAGTTCTTTCCAAAATACAAATGAGTCATCATTCGAAGCATGAACAGTTGATTCTTGTAGTGGTTCTTGAATGGGTTCTTGCAACGATTCTTGAATAAGTTCATGGGATGTCGTTGGGGGTAGAAGGTTTTGCAAAGTTAAAGTCAATGAAAAATTCATTCAATATATCCTTGGTGGGCTCACAACAGGTGTCCGGAAAAGAGGTTGTTTCATCAATGTAGACAAGGTCTTCAGTACTTTTAATTCTTGATACCAAAGGTGAATCTACACGAGAACGTTTATTAGCTGAAAACACTTGTTCTTCGTGATTTCTTTTTGACATGTTACAATCTTCTTTAAAGTTCATACGGAAATAGATGAGGTGACTGAATCCATTGCTTATATAGGTTTAAAAATCAGTCTCAGTTACAGTTAAAAGGCTTAACCCAATCATATAAATCGAAAAATAGATGACGTCATAAGTTACTTTGTTTGCTCATAGGAAGCACATACTTGTTGCAATAAATTACAAAGTCGATTAATCAGTACTCTACGTTGATCATCTTTTTGCTGTTTGGAAGACCTGGTCGTTTTCTTCGGTTTGGAAGTGTTATGAATCTTCTTGTGTTTATACAATTCAAAATATCGTGGAAACACCATATTGCACAGCTTACAATTATATGTCCTTGAATGAGTCTTAGCATGATTTCGTAAATCATATTTCCAAATGAAGGTTTCTCCGCAAACATCACAGGTAAGAACTTTTTCATCTGAGTGATGAGTGATATACCTATTAAACGCAAATTTTGTAGAATAGCCTTTCTTGCAAAGTTCACAAAAATGGGGTAACTTGATCTCTCCTGACGATGACGGTTTCACTTCAATACTCGAAACAGGTTCCTCTTTGGGGGTAATGTCCATCGGTAGAGGTTCTTCTTTGGGTATCAGGAAGGATATTTGATTTTCTACACTAGACATTTTTTTAAACCAAGTTCCACTTAAATCATACAACCTTGCACATCAACGACAATGTAATGAATAATGTAATGAACAGGATTCACATCAATTTATACCAATCTAGGGGGCGCGTATGATTATAAAAACTCCTGTGTGATTGGTTCGTGAATAAATAGTTATCATTGGTTAATAATCTACAAAAAATAATTTACAAACTAAAAACGTATGACCTGCACATATGGTGATATCACAGACCTCTTCTTTTAAAATATTTTCAGAGACATGAAATCATAGCACAATGGTTAGAATAACGCAAATCAGTGTGCTATGATTTCATTTTGTGAGGGTTCGATCCTCAGCCAGACTTTTCGTAAAAGTACTAAATTCAAACGATAGATGGCAGCACCAAAAATGTATTGTTATTTTCCATTCAAATCTAAAATTCTACACGCTATTATATACTATAGTTGAAAAAAAATTCTTAAGTTCTCCAATTAAAATTAATTAAATTTGTAATTCGTTAAAATTCACCTTGTACTGTAATAGAAAATTCTCCGCGAAAAAAAAAAATGCTTCGAAAAATTTCTAAGTTCCCCAATTAAAATTAATTAAATTTTGTAATTCATTAAAATTCACCTTGTACTGTAATATTTCTACGCGGAAAAAAAAAATTGCTTCGAAAAATTTCTAAGTTCCCCAATTAAAATTCATTAAATTTTGTAATTCGTTAAAATTCACCTTGTACTGTAATAGATATTTCTACGCGGAAAAAAAAAATTGCTTCGAAAAATTTCTAAGTTCCCCAATTAGAATTAATGACCCTTTTTAATTATTATTTTTAATTATTCATCCACTTCTACTGCATACACTCATATTCAAACTGCATACTCTCGTTGAAAAAAAAAATTGCTTCGAAAAATTTCTAAGTTCCCCAATTAAAATTAATTAACATTAATCCCCTTATCTTATAGTAGAAATCCTTGTCTTAGGTGGTGGAGGGCACTTCGAGAGGAGGAGGGCATGTGCTGCACTTCGGGTGGAGGAGCTGAGCTGCACTTCGAGTGGAGGAGCTGAGGAGCCGGTGCTGCACCTTGCACCAGCTCCTCAGCTCCTCCATCTGGGGCCGGACACCCACTTTTCCTCTACTGGTGGTTTTCAAATGACCTCAAAACAACGCGAAAATTTCTGAAACATTTTATGACTCATTTTTAAACGCAAAGGCATAAAATTGACTGACTATTGAAGCGATTTGGAATCGAAATGAGTTTTCCATTTATCGATAAATAAATTACTTATCGAGTTATGAGCAATTCGTGTCACGTGACGACAAGTTCATCTCCTTTTTCGCACAGAAAGCATCGAGAATTCGGTTGAAAACGCCGACTTTGACAGTATTTTCTGAAAAACCTTCTGCTTTTGCCAAAACATTGAAAGCGTGTTTCGATTATATAGTTTCTGGTTAAGAACACCTGCCCATTTCATGCGTTTCCGGAAAAAAAAATGAATTAAAAAATATGTCAAAAAGTAGCCTGTTTGGATTTGAGAACAAGCCTTAACACCATAATATTAACATAACATATCGAATTAAAAATTTGAACTATGAAAAATCATACTCATTGAATCTATATTCACCTTGTACTATAAATACTAATTAAGAACAACATAAATGTCAAAAACATATACGTACCATTTTATAAAATACTTCACTGAAGGTGTTTTTATATACAAAACTGTATTTCTACATAGATAACAAATCAAAACGCAAGCACAAAAAAGACAATTTTGTCTTTTTTGTGCTTGCGTTTTGATTTGTAACCCTGAAGATGAGCAAAAGTTTGCTCGAAAGTACTCGGTTATCAAATACGGTTAGAAATACAGTTTTGTATATAAAAACACCTTCAGTAAAGTATTTTATAAAATGGTACGTATATGTTTTTGGACATTTATGTTGTTCTTAATTAGTATAAAATATTCAATCTTACCTTTGAGTATTCGTTACTTTAGAAAAAAAAAAATCACAATACTGTGAAGCGAAACCTAAAGAACTAGTAATTCCAAAGGACATGAACGACGTACAGTGGATGCAGCTAATAACTTCCCCTTTTCCCAAAAAATCTCTGTGCTAATATTGCATAGTCATTGCAAGTTTCGAACTAATTTTGATTTCAGATATCTTTTTCAATAAAACATTTCAATAAAACATTGCAATGAAAACGCTTGTTACGAGGCTACTTCACTCACGTGAAAACACCCGCTCGGTAATGTTAATCCTATGGAGGAAATATTTTAAGATATCTCGTTCGGATTTCAATATTTTTAAATGATTATTTTTTTTTTGCATTGGATATCTGAGGTCGATCTCTGTATGCAGGCTCTTTTTTACTTTTTCGATTTTGGTTGAAGTTTTTTTTATTGAGGGTGCTTCCACTTTCGAAACCGGTTCCGAAAGTGAAAGTTATCTTAATAAAAAAAGAAACTTGTAATCAAAATCGAAAAAGTACAAAAGGTTCTGCATAAAGATTGACCTCAGCTATCTAATGCAAAGAAAAAAAAATCATTTAGAAATATTGAAATGCGAACGAGATATCTTAAAATATTTCCTCCATAGGATTAACATTAGCAAGTGGGTGTTTTCGTGAGAATGAAGCAGCCTCTTAATGGGGACAGAGTCCAAATTTGAAGAAAGAAAGGTTTTCTTCTATGCTCCTTCTTTTAGGTGGCAGGATGTTGCATTTCTATCTGGTTAAACAGGAAAATTATAATTTTGACAGACAGTTGTAATGTAAAAATATTATCGCTGAGAGAGAAGTGTTCGATAAGAAATTGATTTCTTCCTTAATTCTACCCTACTTTTTGCCGAAAATTACTTTGAAATGAACATATTTTTGTTCGTATTAGCCGTGATTCTACTTTCGGAATTCGTAAAAAGCGTGAATATCTCACTTTAGTTTAAATGATGAATTGTTCTTAATGTGCAAATTACTCGTTTTAACCGTTTCCTCGTTTTAGCCGTGCTCATATTAAACGCGTTCGACTATATGTATATATTTAATGTGTAATGACTTTAGAAAAAATGGTACTTACGTGTTATCCGGTCCAGGTTAGATACAACTGCGCCAAGCATGGCGCCAATTATACTTATTATAGTAATCCTTTTTATGTATATATTGTTTATTTATTTATTACTAGCGGCCCATCCCGGCTTTGCACGGGTAGACAATGTGTTGACTACAATGTAGGGTAGAGAAGTGTAGGTACTTTTAAAAAGTTGTTCTAAATTAGATAAAAATGGGAGTGAGACAAAATTGCAGTACTTAGAAATTTTGAAAATTAAAAGCTTCAAAAAATGTGATGAATAAATTTTTCTGTTTATGTACATATTGAAACTAATAAAAAATACACGATTTGTTTTCCTGATTTTCGTGCTCCTACCTATAACTGCTGCTGAGATATGGTGAAATGACCTAAAAGATTCGACCACCGCCCTTTAACCCCTTCGGGGAGAGGGGGGGGTAATTTCCAAAATCACTGAAATACATTTTTAATCATGTTTTTGGTACATTTGTTTTCCTGATTCTTGCGCTCTTAACTAAAATTGCTGCTGAGATATGGCAAACTGGCCTAAAACATTCGACCCCCCCCCCTTTAACCCCCTTCTGGTGGGAATTTCTAAAATCGCTGAAATAGGTGTTTAATCATTTTTTTAGTAGATTTGTTTTTCTGATTTTCGCGCTCCTACCTGTAACTGCTGCTGAGATATGGCGAAATGACCTAAAACATTCGACCCCCCCCCTTTAACCCCTTCTGGGGGGGAATTTCTAAAATCGCTGAAATAGGTGTTTAATCATTTTTTAGTAGATTTGTTTTCCTGATTTTCGCGCTCCTACCTGTAACTGCTGCTGAAATATGGCGATATGACCTAAAACATTCGACCCCCCTTTAACCCCCTTCTGGCGGGAATTTCTAAAATGTTGAAATACGTGTTTAATCCTTTTTTAGTAGATTTGTTTTCCTTATTTTCGCGCTCCTACCTGTAACTGCTGCTGAGATATGGCGATATGACCTAAAACATTCAACCCCCCCCCCCCCCTTTAACCCCTTTCGGGGGGGGGGATTTCAAAAGTCCCTTCTTATTGCTTGCCTAGGCCATAACAGCAATCTACAGTCCAAATTCCGTGACCCTGACTTTAGTAGTTTCGGCTGGGCGTTGATGAGTCAGTCAGTCAGTCCCCGTTTCCTCTTTATATAATAGTATAGATATAGATAGTTTATAGGGGGTTTTATTATAATTTATAGTTGTTTATATTATAATTTATAATTTATTTTTTTATTAGAGTTTATAGTTTTTTGTTATTCATTTATTATTGTTCATTTATTATATTATATTATATTTATTTTATATTATATTATTATATTATATTATCATATTTTATGTTATTTTATATTATTTTTTATTTTTATTTTTATTATTATAATCCATTTTTAACAATGTTATATGTATTTAATAATGTTAAATTACTGTTTTGAACATGATTGCGTACCGATAAACTTTATTTGCAATCGACAACCAATATTTAGCGGTCTATCTCTTGGCCCGGATAATACGCAAGTACGGAAAAATTTAAACATAAAGTCTCTGCGGTTGCACACAAGCATACATATTGATATGTTGGTTTGTTTTGTTTTCGTTTTTGTCGGTTGTATATGGTCATTTTTTGCTCGCTGAAGCTAAGCAAGCTGGGACCTATAGCTTAAAGTCACATAATCGTGGGAAATTATGCATTCAAATTTTCCATTTCCTCTGTGTTTCTACCTTTATTAATCCGCCCATACCTGTCATTTACGGAATTTTCCAAAAAGAATCTTAAAATTTTAAAGACGCATCTACCATTTGATGATATTGTTATCTTTTACAATGACAATTTTAGGCAGATTTCAGTGATTTTGGGTTCTGTTTTTTTTTTTTTTTTTTTTTATTATTATTATTCTTTTTTTTTTCCGTGGCTGAAGACGATTGTTCACTATGCGTAACTGAGTGCATCGAACTATGAAAATACAAGTCAATTTCGGAAAATAGTTTATACTTATCAAAAACATGAGAAATCTTAGATGCAGACTTTTTGGTTTCTCTTAATAGCATACAAAACTTTTTTTTTTTCTTTTCTAACCCGTTCGGGTCTGGCGTCCTATTAATAGCACATGTCTTTTTATTCGGTATTATTTTGTCTTAACAAATATTTTTGTTATTATATGCAAATAGTATTGATAGTACATGTCTATACACTGAAAAAAAAAAAAATGTTGATTATACTCGTACCCCAGCTGCTTAGTATTATACCGTAAAATTAACAGTAATAAACAGTAAAATAAGCAGTAATACGCTACCGCGCATGCGCGGCAGAGTATTACTGCTTATTTTACTGTTTACTACGCTTAATTTTACGGTTTTTACTGTTTATTACTGTTAATTTTACGGTATAGTACTGGCAGCTGGGGTGCCAGTATTATACTGTAAAATCAATATATATATTTTTTTTTTTTGTCGTGTACATTTATTATTATGACTTCATTTATGCTTCAGCATTTAGTAATAATAAACCAAATAAAAAATTGCTTAATTCTCTTTACACTGTTCGTGGATTCTTTTATTTCAAACATATGTTTCACTGTTTAAATTTAAAATAGGGGCTCTTTTCCAAAAATAATGTGTGATAAAACATAAGTTGGAAATTGTAACGTCAAACGCGACAAACGAGGTGCGTTCGTACTATAGTTAGTTATATAAATATTCATATCTTGATGATTTTTAATTCTGTGAAATGAATTATATTGTCTGCAGATTAATTTCTGTCATAAAATAAGTATCTCGGTTGCTTGACGATTAAACCTCGGAAGTTCCTAACAAGAAAGCACACCAATTTATTATTATTATTTTTTTAATTCAAATTTCTTAATAAATATTTTTATTAATATCTTCTAAAGTTTTGATTCGATTTTCATAAAATCTGAAATGTTTCGACAAAATTCTGCAAAGATTATATATCTTAAATTTCAAACTATTTGGTTCGGTATAGTTTTTGCGCAGTTATGCGGACGGACGGGCGAATCAGACGATGACTATAGGCACAAGGAAGGATTCTTGAAGACGTTTGAAAAATGCGGCGTTATAAAATGATTAAGCAAGACATAACACCTTTCTAGTATTTTTTAGGTGCGTTCATAATTATATAAATACATAGCACCTAGAGTGAGGTCAAAAATTAATTGGAATTTTTTGACATCATATAGTTTGAGGCTCTGTAATCATTCGAAAACATTCTTCAAGAGATTCCTTCATTGGGAAAAAGATGTAGCAACTATAAAAACTTTAAAACTCTTCTTTTCTAATTTTCTCTACATAACTTTGTGTCTATAAATATAGTGAGGTTTCAGGTTTTATCTAACTGTCTCGAAGATATATAGCAATTTACATGAAAAGGTAATTTCATGCTGTAGTGAATAGTCAGATTAAGTCAAAGCTGGTTCGCAAACAATAAAAACCGTTGCACAAACGAGAAATCTTTGTCCGAAATCTCGTCCATGAAAGTGGTCAAATTAATTCGCATTTCTAGACATCATATAGCTTGAGGCTCTGTAATCAATCGAAAACATTCTTTAAGAGATTCCTTTCTCAGGCGAAAAGATTGATCAAATTTCACAATTTTAAAACTCTTCTTTTCAAATTTTCTCTACATCAGTTTGTATCTGTTAATATAGTGAGGTTTCAGGTTTTATATATAACTGTCTCGGAGCTATAGCAATTTACGTGAAAAGGTAATTGCATGCTGTAATGAAGTAGTGAGATTAAGTCAAAGTTGGTTCTTGCTGTAATGAAGTAGTTAGATTAACTCAAATAAGTTGATTTGTAAATAATAAAACCCGTTGCCCAAACTAGAAATCTCAGTCTTAAATATATCGTCCATGAGTATGCATTCAAATGAATTCGCATTTCTAGACATCATAGTTTGAGGTTTGAGGCCGTGTAATCAATCGAAAACATTTTTCAAGAGATTCCTTTGTTAGGCGAAAAGATTGATCAAATATCAAAACTTTAAAACTCTTCTTTTCAAACTTTCCCTACATCTGTTTGTGTCTGAAATATAGTGAGGTTTCAGGTTTTATCTAACTGTCCCCGAGATATAAACAATTTACGTGAAAAGGTAATTGCATGCTGTAATGAAGTAGTGAGATTAAGTCAAAGTTGGTTCGCAAACAATAAAAACCGTTGCACAAACGAGAAATCTCCGTCCAAAATCTCCTCCGTGAGTGCGGTCATTTTTTGTGAAGGTGCAATTAAAGCTTTGTCGAGCGGAACGCTGTGGAAAGAGGTAGAATTATGGTAATTTGTGTCGCAAAGATAACAAATTTGATAAAAATGAGGCAGGGAGACAGATAAGAGTAGCATATTATGGATTTCGAAATCAAGATGTGACTTATGAGAAAAAATACTGTTTTCTGGCCAACAAAGCTAGATGAATAAATTAAATTATTTTATTTTAAACTATTATCGAATAAATTAGTTTTTTGCTTGTATTTGTGTAAACAAATTAAATCCTTGAATATAATGAGATGGAAACACATTATTTGTTATTAATTCATTCTCTAGGATTAGTTGATAAATATTTTCTTTAAATAAATAAATAAATAAATAAATAAATAAATAATAAAACTTTTGTGAATATATGTATTTCATTAGAATTACTTAGGTGATCCAACCCGGCCTTCCCGAGTTACAGAATATAGATGAAAACCATTTTGTTTGTTTTTATTTCATTGAAAATTCTAATTGTTTTTTTACATTTAATTATTTATATTTCTTCTCTTGGATTATCCCCTAACAACACCAAAGAGCATTGTGATATATTTTACTTCAAGTTTCAATCCGCCATTCGTGAAGATAAATATATTTTTTCTTTCATTGACTGATTTGCTGCCACCACCGGTATTATACGTGATAAACATTTACATTTACCGACAAGAATATGGTAGATCCTGCACTCTATTAAATTAAACTTAGAATACTTGCTACGTACTCGGTTAAAACACAATTAAGACACTGTTCTCGTCTCTTTTAGACGTGCACTACTAAATTTATGCACTATCATGACCGCATATGTCTCCGAAAACAGTCTACCCTTAGGCCTTCTCTTATAAGGTGCTTCTATAGGAAAACAAACACTAGTGGTCTGCTCCAGCACCACCACCCTTGAAACTCAATTCAAACTGATCTCCCAGCCTGCACACAGAAAGCTCAAGCTTCCAACTCAACTACCTCTGAACTGAACTAATTCTAATCACCCGGCCCACAATAATCTGCGGGGCCGGGATTCCTATTCCTACATTTAACCTCCTGAGACCATCCTATTGGACATCCCTATTTTCGGTATAAAATTCTTAATTTCAGTTGGAACTTGTAAAAACTTGCCCCGCATTATACTGGATAAGATAGGGCTGCTATCTGTACACTGAAAGAGTAAAAAAATTGCAACAAAATGTGTGTTTTAATTATTTGAAAATGGCGTCGAACAGGAGAAAGATTGTTAAAGGTACGTACACAGTTTTAACTCAAATTTCATATATTTTGAAAGAGTATTTTGATATTAATGCAATATATTTTTTATTTTAAATGTTGTATTAATGAAAATAAATCGTAATTTAAGCAATGGAATGTACATTTTGCAGGATACACACATGTTTCTATCGATGTCTGTTGTATTGGACGTTGGGTCTTCATTAGTTGTTTACATTCAGAGGCTCTTTTTGTATACTAAGGGGAAAGATTTGTTTTTACTCAAAATTCCATACTCTATTGAAAAAAATAACAAATGCAGAAGTAGATAATATACATTTCTATATTGTAATTAAATAATTATTTAAATATTATCCTAGAAATGTATAATTCTACAGATAAAATGCTTGTTCTAAATTAGTACATTGTTTAATTTTTTATTTCAATGAAACATGTTTTTTACAGTATTTAGTAAATAAGGATATTTACAATTAAGCTTTTCTTTGAATATGTTTTTTTCTTACTCATTGCAAGATTTTCGTATTTTGTTTCTGTTAGTATGTTGTTTGTAATTTTAAATAACCTAATAAAATTAAAATAACAATATTTAAAAGAAAATGTAATTAATGATAACATTATAAGACTATAAATAAACACTTTTTTTCTTTTAAATTTCTACTTGGCATTCATTTGCCAATTGTGGTAGCTGTGCCACTAATTATTATCATTATGTTAGGAAACAAAGGGATTTTGTTGAGATAGATTTTAAACAAAATTCTAATTGAAATGTTTTTAAGAGTTTACAAAATTGACCAACAATTTTTCTATTTGATGATGAAAAAATTGTAATTATGTGACGCTTAGAAGTGATGGATGAGTGATAAGAACACGCTTCTGACGAGAGAAAAGTTTAGAATGAAAGAAATAGGACTTTGTCGCTAAAAATCTGATTTTTAAGGCCTATCTTTTTTTTAGATATATTTGGAAACTGGCGTTATTTAGATCTAAATAAAGTTACTGAAACAATTTTGGACACAATAAAATGAATTGTGACGTGTCTGATCTTGACATTAGTGATGAAGCCAAGGAGAAGGAAAACGACAAAGAATTTGAATTCATGCAAATTCATCCAATTATTATACTTCAAAGTGCTTAGTGCTGATCAGCTTTTGAGGCAATCGAAATGGAGTTATTCAAGTCATAATGAAAACTCATATCCCAACACTTCTCCACCTAGCAACCACATGCAAACGCAAAAGATCGGATACAAGTATCGAGTCTACTCAGTTCTAAAAAAAGTGTCCAACAGTTACCTAAAATAATGAACAAACAAATTGCAATGACATTCAGAATCAAATTTGTGTTTACAAACTTGTTAACTACCAAAAAGACTTGCTTTTCTGAAGCACATACATAAAGTTCTGAATTTCAAGTTCATCTATTTATTTTTTCCGTATAATTAATTTTTTATAACTATTTAGTGTCTAATTAAATTCCTTTATCATTAATTTATGTCTAATTAACTTTCGTGTCATTATTCTGTGTTCAATATTAAAAGTTATCCATTCAGATTCATGTAATTCAACAATATGTTTTCACAAGACGAAGACCCAGTGTCCATTTTATTGGACACGCTAAAAAACTATATATCCGAGGGGCAGTCGGAAAATAAGTTTCCCCTGGCGACTGTGGACAGAGGTGTGTATGAAATACAAAAATGTAATGAGACATTAAAGATAAAACATAACTTTATTTTTCCACATAAGTACCAAGTGCATTGAGACATTTGTCATACCGCTTTATAAGCTTCAAAAAGCCTTCCATGAAAAAATCAGGGCTTTGCATACGGACGAAGCGTTGAACGGCTATCGGCGAAAGACGACACAGCAGGTGAACGCGAACGTTCAAGACACCGATACCGTGGTGTAGAGGTCGACCGCGATCAAGCAGATGGCGCTGTTGCAGTGTCTACGCAGATGGCGCTGTTGCAGTGTCTGCTCAGATGGCGCTGTTGACTGAAACAGCGCCATCTGCTTGATCGTGGTCGACCTCTATCGGTATCGGTGTCTCGACGGTATCGGTGTCTTGAACGTTCGCGTTCACCTGGTGTGTCGTCTTTCGCCGATAGCCGTTCAACGCTTCACCCGTATGCAAAGCCCTGATTTTTTCATGGAGGGCTTTTTGAAGCTTATAAAGCGGTATGACAAATGTCTCAATGCACTTGGTACTTATGTGGAAAAATAAAGTTATGTTTTATCTTTAATGTCTCATTACATTTTTTGTCTTTCATACACACCTCTGTCCACAGTCGCCAGGGGACACTTATTTTCCGACTGCCCCTCGTATATAAATATATTAAATAAATGAAAATATGTATTGCTTTCTTGTCCCAAATGAAGCAATAATCCGAATTATTTTAAAATTTGCTTGAAAAACATGAGCTTGGGTCTCAAGAGGGCGACCTCATGCGTCACTATTGCCATCTGGTCACGTGACATTCTATTCATATTCTCTTCATGAATTCTTCATTCTACTACCTAGTTTTGTTACTTCTCCGCATTCCAGAGAATTATGATACTTTTTTAATTTCCTTTCAGTTTAAATCTCGTAGATAAGAAATGCAATTTTAACCCACATATACGTAAGAAAAACCATACGGATAAATACAATACATGACAGAAAATAAACTTAATTAATTATACAGTAATTTATATATAAAATACGTGGCATTGACATCGGAAGCATAGAAACCTGACTAGCATTTTATATGAAAAATATCAACTATGTAATTCAAATTAGGTTTATAAATTATTAAAAACTATACTTTTGTATTGACCGCATATCAGGAGTTGAAAGCAGAATAAATCGCAAAAGATTATGCTAGCTACAATAGTCTTTGTGATTCTGTTAATTTCAGTATATAAGCGCGTAGTTTGTTTACATGTCTGTTAAATTTGTGTTTTATTTATGTTATTTAATATATTTATTGATGAAGTTTTAATTTCTTTACGGAATATTAGCTGGAAACATATGCTGAACTATTTCTATTGTTTTAAGTACAAACGAGTTAATCTTTCGTAATATCGTCTGCACGCGATTAGAGATGTTAGATTTAAAGAAAAAAAAAAAAAAAAAAAAAAATCATGCTTGAAAATTATATTTTAAACTAAAAAAAAAAAATCAGTAAATTGTTATACTTTTTAAACAAATTGGATTTGGAAAAACAATTTTTTTCCTATTCGACGGCGTAAAAATTTAAAATGTGCTATGTTTAGAAGTTTAAAAAGTTGCAGTAAAAGCGAAATTTAATCGTTATGTGTTGCCAGCGTCAAAATGACGTCAGCCTTACTCACGGACACGTTTGTCCTTAATAATATAGATATGATGCAAATTGCTCGTCACGTAAGTCATATTTAAATTTAACTTTTAAACAAAGTGGGAAAATCAAAAATTCAAATTTTAAACAAAACGCCCGCCGAGGCAACTTCCATCTATAAATTTGAATAGAAATTTATGCCTTATATGTAAACGCCTTATTAATGTGGAATTTCTGTCATAAAAAAGGCAAATTTTCTATTTGTTTGTGCTGGTGGAAGTTCTCCCTGGCGGTAATAAGGCCCTGGCTGCAACGGCGTTTTGTTGGTTCTGCTAGAAGAATTTTACCTGTAGAGCTCTTGCTTATACTTAGGTATGATGTGCCGGATAAGTAACAAATTGCACTTGTACAATCTGCATTCTTCTTATCCAACAAATAATGCCAAGGGGTCACTGTAACACGAATGCTGTTTCACTTGTTCAATATATGCAAATAAATAACTATACGTGTCACAGCGCCACCTATTGGCGAATTTAGGTATTAAATTTCTTTTATTTAATAAATGTCAATCGCATCCTTTGCATTATCGCATATATATATATATATATATATATATATATATATATATATATATATATATATATATATATATATATATATATATATATATGCATATATATATATATGCATATATATATATATGCATATATATATATATGCATATATATATATGCATATATATATATAATTATAACATCTTTAAATTTATATATATATATATATATATATATATGTATGTATATGTGTGTGTGTGTGTGTGTGTGTGTGTACACACACTCACACTTTATATTCAAGGACAAAAAAATAAAAAGACGATGCAGGCTGTATTAAAATTAGATTAACGTTTAAGATAGTCGAGTTTTTTTTTTTTTTTTTTTTTTTTTACTTAATACATAGATCAAGTCGCTTTGACAGTCAGCATACATCACTGCCATAAAAAGAAATATTCGCACAATTTCTCCAGAATATTTCTCAGGCCACGACAGTAATACTTACCATGATTTACATCTACTAGTACTTTAGAAATCTTTCCCTATCAATCCCCTTCAAAAGGTATTATTATTTTTTTTTTTTTTTCCTGATATCTTCCAAATCGCTTTTAATATTCCCATTATCGAACCGTGTAATTCGATGCGCACTGGAAAGCGATCCCAGGCGATCTTTCAACAAGAATCCACATTTGTTTGTTATGTGACGCATTCTGTACTCTTCAACGCTTTGGCGGGTGGCCCTTGGGGGTAGGGCGTCAAACGATGTTTTTCAGAGATATTAAGATGCATCGCCTTTGTCGCTCGGTTTTCTTTTATTGAAACAAGAAATAGGTTTTTTTTTTTTTTTTTTTTTTTTTTTTTTTGGCCCGTATGCTTACTCCTTCTATATATTTATATGCATATAAAAAAAAAACAGAGAATGGCATCAGATGTCCGACATTCGGTCATGCGTGGCCCACCCTGGTGTCTTCCGCGGAGGCGAGGGCCCACCGAAGAGGATTCCCGCCGATCGCGTCCGATTTCGAACAAGGAGCATTTCAAAACTAGGGTGGTCGGATGTAAGAAGATTCGGAACGATTTCTATTTTCATTGGGGTTGTCAAAGCGGACAAAAGTTTCGAAATGAAATAAGATGAAATCTTTTCATGAGTAAGTGGAGGATATTCTATCCGTGTATCTCCTTCGACAATGATAACTGTATTTCGCTTGCTAATTCCACGCACATTTTTACACTTTTTTATTTAACTTTTTTATTTATTGGTTTTTGTATAAGGTAGGTGACCCAAAGGTGGCCATAGTTAAGAGTTGGGGATTTTTTTTTTAATAATTTTCTGGTTGTGTGTGTGTGTGGATGAATTTTTGTTTGTCTTTAAATTTTTGTTTGTCACTCATCTCTAACACGTATCAAGTATACTTTTCTTTGTAAAATAAAATGTAATTACTTTTATAATACAATTCCAAATTGTAGCTTGTGGGCCACCTTTGGAGCATAATGTTCCAAAGGTAGCCCATGTATTGAAATCACTTTTAAAATGTAAAAAAAAAAAAAAAAAATATTCGGCAAACTACTTTGCTAAACTATTATGCTCTGATGATCCTTTTTTCTTTTGATACCTTTAGAATTTTTCTTCTTAATCTTCTTATCTTATGACACGAAAAGACCTTGAATTGCTTTTTGTGCACGGTAGTTCAGGGATTTTCTTCGAGGAATTACTGACTTCTTTTAAGTGATCTCTGGTGTTAACAATAAATAGTAATAAGTTTTTTCAGATATTTATATAGAAATTTTGAAAATCCCCCTTACTACACTGATTTCCACATTTGTTTTCTAAGGTGGCCACCAATTTTTTAGAAACCGTTCTTAGTGAGCATTTACATCTTAAAAGTAAACAGCATGTCAAATTCTAAGTTTCTATATCAACTATAGTACAGAAATAACAAATTTAGATCGTTTGTTGCTTCTGCAAGTAAAATAAACTCACTAAATAAAAGAATTTAGTGAGCATTTACAATCTTAAAAGTAAACACCATGTCAAATTTCAAGTTTCTAATATCAACTATAGTACAGAAATAACAAATTTAGATCGTTTTTTGCTCCTGCACACTTTTAATTTTCTAAATTTTGAAAAACTGTTCTGTGGGTGCATTTACGTTTCTAAAGTAGCAGTCATGTCAAATTTACAGTTTCTATTCCAACAATTCCAGATAAACTATAGTTTAAAATGTTTTTAGAACGTTTCCTGCTCATTTCACCCATTTAAATATTTAATTTTTTTAGAAACCATTCTTAACGAGCACTAAAATAACCATAATACCAAATTTCAAGTTTCTAGCTCAGCAGCTTCACAAAAATCGCTTTTTTTTTCAACGTTTTTAGCTTCTGCCCCCTTTTAAATTTCGAATTTTCTAAAAAATGTTATGTGCGAGTATTTACGTCTCAAAAATAACAGACACGTCAAATTTTAAATTTTCCTAAGAATTCTAATTGAATCGTAGTTTAGAACGTTTTCCGTTCATTCCACACCTTTAAATTTCAAATTTTTAATCAGCTGTTTATACCGAGCATCTTCATTTGAAAAGTTACCACTATGCTAAATTTCCAATTTCTAACCCTAATAATTCCTACTAAATCGTAATTTAGAGCATTTTAAAAATGTTTAACGCTCATTTCACTCTTTTAAGTTTCGAATTTTTAAGAAACCGTTCTTAGCGAGCATCTTAAAAGTAACCACCATGCCAAATTCCAATCTTCTGTACCTACTGCATAGCATAAATTGCAATTTTAGAACGCTTTCTTGCTATTGTAACCCTTTAAAATTTTGAATGTTTAAATAACTGTCCTGCGCGAGCATGTACATTATAAGTAACAGCCATGTCATAAAGTAACAGCCATAACAGTATATAACAGCCGTAACAGCCATATAGTAACACACATAAAGTAACAGCCATGTCAAATTTTAAATTTTAGCCGCAACAGTTCTAAATAAATAGTAATTTAGAACGCTAATTTAGAACGTTTTTAGAACGTTTTCCGCGCATTTCCGCCTTTTATATTTCGAGCTTTGTAGAAACTGTTCATAGCAGTATTTAGATGATAAAAGTAACCCCCAAATCAAATTTCACATTTCTAGCCCCAACAAGATAACAGAAATCGCAATTTTAGAACAGGTTTGGCTCCTGCACCCCCTTGGGAGCTGTTGTAATCGAGACCGACATAAAATATAGCCTATGTTGGAGCAGAAATTCACCAGCATTTTGCCGCCTTTTTTTTATATATATATATATATATATATATATATATATATATATATATATATATATATATATATATATATATATATATATATAAATCGGTTTGCTGATTCCAGAGATTACCCCCTTTACAAACAAACAAACAAACGTTACTTCTTTATGATATTAGTATATAGATTAATTAATTTTAAGGCATTTTTTCATTGATCCGAAACAAGTGATATCGCCATATATTCTTTATGGTTACATTAGTAATAAGAGCTATACAGCAACAATAGATTTAGTGATGCGACTAATTACGGTCGTGAAAAAAGGACAACGGGCTGTGAAAATGTAACAATGAACTATTTTTAACACGAAAAAGTAAAAAATAAATTAAAAATAAAATAAGAGTGTAATATTTCTTTACGCTTTTATCAGTTAATAGTTTAATTTTAATTCAATTATAATTATACGCTGAGAAAACAATTTAGAAACCCTGAGTATATAGTTTAAATAATGCTTCTTTTCTTCCCTGTTACCATGTCTTAAAAAAGATGCAGAGCAAAAATTATATATTTAAAAAAAAAAAAAAGCTGTGAATTTTCCGTAATCGTGTTCGGTCTCCACGCCAAATTAACGTATCGCAACGTCATTGTATTGAAAAATTATAAATTTCAGTCATGAAGTGAGGCATTTTCAAGATAATTTCAAGATATTTTCAAGAGCATTTTCATGATAAATTGTGAATGCTTAAAACAAAGTGTATATTTTTAAAAAACTAGTTTACTTTTATACTTATTACATATGTATTTAGTTTTTTAGCAGAAGGGGAAAATCTAACTGAATGAGACGGAAAATGTATAAAATTTTCCGCATATTTAAGTGGATTATTATTCTTGATTAGAAGCTGCGAAAAACATTTAACATCAGATCTAAATGTAAACGCTGTAGAAAAGAAAATACGAAACGGGAAACGAGATATTTTCTTCGATAAAAAATATTTCTTTCAAAATAGTTTGCAAGTCTATTTAAAAGAGATAATTTTATTATATTATTTAAAATTGTATTTAAACAAATATTTTTATTTATAATCTTTTTTCAGGTAGATTATTTTGTTTTTCTAATTTCACTGTTGTAAAAGGAATTATCAGAATTTTTGTTCCATTGCGACATTACGCGTGAATACACACTTAGAGGTCTGCACGGGCCCGTAACGATACATGCAAAAAAAATTTGCGGTCCTGCTCAGTTCAGTATAAAAGTTAAAAATTCGGCCCAAGCCCTACCCGCACAAAAATTTTATTGACCCGGCCTGGTATAAAAGCAAAATTTCCGGAGAAAAGAAATCTGTCCGAGAGTCTACAAAATAAGGCCCGGGTCCAGATCGGAAAAAGTGATGACTAGGCCCGGCACGAAAAAAGTGAAAACCAGGTCTGTCCCGACCCGAGTCTCGTGAAAGAAAAATGATCCGATCCCGTGCAGACCTATACAATACAGCCATAAAGTCCAGCTTGGGCAATCTTCTATTTTACAGACTTATTCCTGACAAATAATATTTTAACTTTTTTTTTTTTTTTTTTTTTTTTTTTTTTTTAACCTTATGCGAAATTACGTTGTCGATCTTATTGAAGAATAGGAAATCTTTGATTAAACTTATTGACTATGGTGAATGTTTGTGAGGTTTGGATAAAGGTCTGCTGAGGCCGAAATTTCCAGACCCGGGCCCGACCCATTTATATTTTCGCAGTTCACAGCCCGGTCCGGCCTAGGCGAAAATCAATCAAATCAGTCCTTGCCCGACTCAATTGCTACAAAAAAATTACGATTTTTCTTAACATCCAATTAAAATTCTTTTTACTGCAAACATTATGTAATGCGAAAGTTTTACAGTATATTTCAGATTATAAGTTCGCAAACTATAAAATATATAATAGCAGCATTAATGATCACGTAGATTTACCAGACTAATACATTCAAATAAAGGCTCATTAAAAAATTATGTAATTTAGAATAAAAGAAAAAAATGGTTAAAAACATTTTGCATAATACGAGAGAGAGTGAAAAGATATTGAGCTTGGAGCCAGAGGTCTGCACGGACCAGAATTTCCAGGCCCGGCCCAGCCCAGCCCAAACGAAAGTTATCTTGGCCCGACCCGATGTAAAAATTAAAAGTTCTGCCCGAGCCCGAGCTCGGCCCGTTTACATTTTTACAGTTCTCGGCCCGGCCCAACCCGACCCGTAGAAAATCAGTGAAAACAGGCCCGGCCCGACCCGACTTAATTTATACAAAAAGTTCCGTTTTTTCTCGACATACATTTAAGATTCTTTTAGTGAATACTATATACATATTTATGGGAACATTTTACAGTATATTTTAGATTACCATGTGTTCGCAAAACAGAAAACACACAACAGTAACATTAATGATTACTTACAGTCTTTTAGTCATCGTGTCTACAGACGTTTCAAAATTCAAATAAGAATTCATTAAAAAATTAATGCATTTTAGAATAAAGAGTTAAAAACATGATAACATTTGAAGATGTATAATAAAAAGTAGATTTATGAAACTATTTCTCTCATTTTTAAGGCTTTTCTCAAATCCAAAAGAGCTACATTCTGACACATTTATGAATTCATTCCATTTCGGAAACGCGTAAGATTGGCAGGTATCCTTATTCAGAAACTATGTAAATATCGTTTTTTTTTTTCCTTAGATAAAAGCAATATATCTTTCAGAAAATACTGTCAAAGTTAGCGTTTTTAATCGAATTTCCGGAAACTATAGCACAGGAGAGGAGAAAAACCTACAGTCACGTGACAAGAATCTCTGTTATCTCTGTAAGTAATTTACCAAAAATGGAAAAAGCTATTCGATTCCAAATGCCTTCAATAGTCAGGCCTGTCAATTTTATGCCTTTACAGTTAAAAATGAGTCAGAAATGTGCCTGAAAGTTTCGCATTGTTGAGCGCAGTGAATATGAGAACCACCTCAAGGTACATTTCCAAAGATATACTGTTAACAGAAGTTCATTATCGCTATTAATACTTTTACAAAATATAATACCTGCCCTACACATCCTGGGAACGATTAAGACCAGTTCCGTCCCAGCACGACTATGTAGGGAAAAAAATGCAAGCCTGATCTCGGCCCGGCACGAGTCTGCTGAAATAATTAAACCCGGGAGCAGACACCTTGTAACTGTCCGATGTCGATCTCTACGATGGACATGTTACATTTCTGTATTGATGTTGTTAAACTCGCATCGGCTCGTGACGCACATTTATACTTCTCGAGTAAGTCATTCATTGAAAATGGCTTTCTCGAATCTGCTTCGCTTAAATTTTTATATCGGGCCGATAGGCCCGCTTAATTTTTTTTATCGGCCCGGCCTGGCCCTGAAAGCCCGTTCAATTTTTTGCCGGCCCGGCCCGTTGAAAAAATTGTCCTAATTCTGCCGGCCCGGCCCGTTTGAAAGTTCGCCTTCATTTCACTGGCCCGGGCCCGTGCAGACCTCTACTTGGAGCTTCCTGATATTGATTTGGGGATCCGAAACAATGCTGTGTCTAGATCCTAAAAAATGCATTAGTCAGATCCTGATCCTCCTTGAAAAGATCTTATTAATTACAGGAATAAAATTTAATAAATCCGCTATATTATGATAACTATATATCTAACTATAACTATTTTTCGGTTCTTTACGTTATGTTCTGTTCCAGTGTTTTTCAAATGGCCTGCACAAGAACGCGAAATTTTCTGAATCATTTTTAAACATAAGGCATGAAATTGGCAGGCCTGTCACTTGAAGCGATTTGGAATCAAAATGAATTTTCCATTTTTTGATAACTAAATTACTTATCGAGTTATAAGCGATTCGTGCCACGTGACGACACGTTTATTATCTCCTTTCTCGCGCAGAAGCATCAGTAATTCGATTCAAAACACCGACTTTGACAGTATTATCTGAAAGACCTTCTGCTTTTGTGTCACATGACGACACGTTTTTCTCCTTTTTTTGTGCTGAAGCGTCGGTAATTTGGTTCAAAACGTTGATTTTGACAGTGTTTTCTGAAAGATCTTCTGCTTCTTACCAAAAAATGGCAAACGTGTTTCGATTACAAAGTTTCTGAATAATAATATACCTGCCAATTTCATGGGTTTCCGAACAAAAATGGAGTAAAAAATATGTCATAAAGTAGCCTGTTAGGATTTGAGAACAGCCTTAAGAAGAAAACACAGAGAAATTAAGATAAAAAATTTTATTTCCTGATCAGATAGTTTTAAAATAAGAATACATTCCACGCCAACATTTGCAAGGGGAATATGAGATCTCACTGACCAAGAGCCTCAGAATGGAATATTATGAGAAAACAATAAACTTCTTTTCACTAGATTTATGGGAGAAAAAGATAGTTTAGTTAATAGAAGAATTGTAACACATTTTTTAAGAGCCAGTAATATTAGCAAGATCAAATATAAGAGCAAATATATTTTATTTATCTTATTATATTACGTTTTTACACTGCAAAAACAAATTGTTGGCGCGGCAGTGTATTACTGCTTATTTTACTGTTTATTACTGTTAATTTTTCGGTATAATACTGGCAGCTGGGATGCTAGTACTATACTGTAAAATCAACAATTTGTTTTTGCTGTGTAGGATGTTTAAATTATTTACATTTTAATCTAATATGAAATATCCTCGTATCGCACTCCCATCTGCATTTAAGTTAAAGTGAAATTTTGCACAGTAAATTGTGACGCTTTATTTCAATACCGGAAGAGCAATCAATATAGAATCTAAGAAAACGAAATTTATTCACGATATTTATCTGCCGAATCTGACCTTGTTTTTAATCTGAATTCATCAGTAAGTTACCCCGCCGTATCGGTTTACGGATTCCTTGCAGCAAGAAACCTAGGGAGTGCACATGCGGGAATATTCTTTTCCCACTTCCTTTTGGGAGCGCAACAATAATGCATTTCAATCGGCTCTCCAATAATATGATATCTTGTTTCATCCCCAGAACTTATGTTCAAATAAATAAAATTATTGATTATCTCCTGGGAGAGGATAATGGTAATTTTGACAGCATGCGTGCCCGCAAGGAAGGGCAATTGCCCCTCCCTGAGGGATGAAAGCTGTAGCCAAGGAAAACATTTCGGAAGGGGATTTGTGGGCTCAAAATATGATTTTTATAATCATATTTTTTATTCGTTCTTTACTTATTAAATAGAGGGAGCATTAAAAGACTTGCATATTATTGACTTGTTAAAAGTTTATATTGTGAACTAGCTGAACTACCTGGCTTTTCTCCTGTTAATTATGGGGGCCAGTTAAAAAAAAAAAAAAAAAAAAAAAAAAAAATGCGCAATATATTCTGCGAATACGGAGATCATGATAATGGAGCTTTGTGCATTCGCGCCCATAAATCGTTAAAAATACTATCAGAATTAAATACACAAGTAAAAATAGCTTTAAAAAAGACTTTTTAATAAGCATTTAATGTTTATCTTAAAAATCATGCCTAATTTCATGACTGCAATTTATGTTGTTGCAAAAAATTTCTGATGAAAAAAGTTAATTCGTTGTTGGTCCCAATTGTTGAAAATTAACCGTTTTTACTTTTACTTTTACCGCCCAAGAGGGATTGCTCAGACTAGGAAACCAAGTCTATAGAGCAAAAATGTCCCTCCCAGTCCCCTTTATTTAGCTATTAAAAAAATACACAATTTGGCCGATAAGCGCGACAGAGGGCGGGGGTAGTGAAAAGTATAGATAAATACTGGACAGGGGATGATAAAAACAATGACGATAATACAAAGGCAAGTGGTGGCCTGACAGTTTTATGCACTATAAACAGTTAAAAGATAAGGACACTGGCTTGAAGTAAACACATATAAAACTTACAATATTGTAGTATGGCGACACAATGATGAGTATGTGTAATCTTCATTCTTATACTGCATTAGGCGAACATGAGATTTAAATTAATGAGAAGAACTAAAATTCCAAATAAATGGTTATTTTGAATCTATTTTGAGGTTTTGCACTCCTTTCATTTTTCATTTGAAATTTTGAATTTTCTAGAAATCGTTCATAGCGAACATTTACATCTTAAAAATAATAACCACACCATCTCAAATTTCAAGCTTCTATAGTTATCTAAGCTTCTATAACAACTATGTCACAGAAATCGCCAATTTTAAAACGTTTTTATTTCTGCACACTTTAAAATTTCTATTTTTTTTTTTAACTACTCTGTGGGTACTTTTACGTCACTAAAGTAACACCCATGTCAAATTTCAAGTTTCTATCCCTAATAATTTCAGGTAAACTATAGTTTAGAAGGTTTTTAGAAAGTTTTCAACTCATCTCACACTTTTAAATTTCGAATTATTTTAGAAACCGTTCTTAGCAAGCACTTAAATCTTAAACATAACTACCAAATTAAAAAATTTTAACCCAGCAGCATCACAAAAATCGCAATTTTAAAACGTTTTTGTTTCTGCACTGCACCCTTTTAAATTTCGAATTTTGTAAAAACTGTTCTATGTGCGAGCATTTACATCTTAAAAATAACAGATTAAGTTTCTATCACTGACAATTCAAATAAACCATAATTTAGAACTTTTCCGCTTATTTCACATCTTTCATTTTCGAATTTTTAACCAACTGTTTAGATACCATGCATCTGCATCTTAAAAGTAAACCACTACACTAAATTTCAAGTTTCTAATGCGAAGAAATCCAACTAAATCGTAATTTAAAATGTTTTTTAAAAGTTTTTTCGTTTTTAAAATTATAGTGCATGGATGTTAATATTTTATATCTAACTCAGAATCGACTTGGGGGTATATATGACATGACGTCCCTAGGCATTTATTTTCATCGGCGGTCCTTTACATCCTTTATACCCATAAAAAAATTACCCGAAAATTAATAGTTTATTTAGAGCGTTGTGAGGAACCCCATAATAGTTCCTAGTGTGCCGCGGCCCTGATAAAATTTGGTAGTTTTCATTGTAAAAGGCAATGGTTATTGTTGTCATGCATTCGTTAAAAATAATTTTAACCAATTCGTTTGAGTAAAAGCTAAAATTTTGAAACAATTCCTGGATGTAGTTGTTCTTGATTACATTTAGGCATAACGGAATATTTTAAGCCGATTTCACATGATCAATCTCAAAGTAATACAGTGATTTTAACTATAATAAATTATTATTTACAACGACTTTCTGTGTTATTTTAACATTTTATTTAGTTCCTATATGTGAGCTCTCAGTAGCACATAGTAATTAATTTAATAATAATTTGTGCCTTTTATTTACTTATCCAGTTTCGTAATAAAATACTAATAAACAGGCAGGCCTTACCTGGATTTTTTTTCTGTTTACTGAGCGCAAAAATATCCACAATAGGAATGCATTTGTATCCATCTATTAACGTGAATCACTTATTTAAAATCGAGGAAGACGAATCGTTGGTGACGGTAGGGGGGGAAATTAAACTGATTAATAAATAACTATTAACGTGAATCACTTATTTAAAATCGAGGAAGACGAATCGTTGGTGACGGTAGGGGGGGGGAAATTAAACTGATTAATAAATAATAAAGAATTCACGGAATAAACTGACGATCCATTTTTGGATATTTATAGATGATGCAGTAGAATATTTGAGCATTTGCAATATAGCTCATACATCGTAGATTAATATATGTTGACATTTTTATTAATTAAATATATTTGAAGCTTATGAACAATGATTATGGAGACTGCTTATAAATGCTCCATTTTTGTAGACTAATCGCTACATACACAATAATATCGAGACCTTTATACATATAAGCTTCATCATAGACGAATTACATTTTTACACTACGGAAAGAGAGTTATTTTAGTTCAAAGTTATAAATCACATCACGAGATGGTCCTCTCCGATGAGAAGTTCCCGTGACGTCATACATACAGCTGCATTGGGAATTTCAGTTTGTAGAGCACATGCGGTCATACGATCTTGAAATGATTCAGAATTTTATTTATGAGAAAGTTAAATTGTTTACTGTTGCAACACTTACTGTTCTTTCGATGCAATCTCCTAGGAATCAGTAGATAATTACGATATAATTTCATTTGTGATTTTTTCACATCTTTCAACACACATGGAGATTAGTTTTAGGAGTAATTAATTTTGCGGTTTCTCTGTCACTCCCCCGTAATCTCCTGTTTGGAGAATGGTTGAAGGTCAAGCCCCTTTCGATGTCTTTTAAAATCAGGTTTGGGATTGGGTTTGGTGAGAGTATCATCGATCATGTGTTCAGTTGGACAATATTTCAAATCAAATTTTCCTTCTTCTTTCATTAATTTAATGTTGTGAAAGCGTATATTTATATGCTTTGACCTCTTGGTATGTTTATCGTTTTCAGTCATTTTTATACTGGACATATTGTCCTCGAATATCGATATGGGTAGTTTTTGTGGTAGGTCGAGGTCATTTAATAAATTAGTTAGCCAGTTTATCTCTTGCGCAGTATTTCTAGCCGAAACGTACTCGGCTTCAGCCGACGAAAGTGCAATGCAATTTTGCTTGTTAGTGATCCAATAAATGGGCGATTTCCCTAACATAAAAAGATTTCCGGAAGTGAATTTACGTGTTTTCAAATCTCCGGCCCAGTCCGCATCGGCATATGTGGTTAAAATGAGCTCGCTGTCTACGTTAAGAGTCAGATTCAAACATTCTGTATTTTAAGGTACGAAATGACTCTTTTCACTGCTTTCACTGTTCTTTTGACGCGGTGTCTCATTTCTAAGGCATAGTATGTTGACTGCGGCAGATATGTCTGGACGCGTGATTGTTGAAATGTACAACAATGTGCCCGTGGCTTGACGATATTTCGTGTTATCAGACAGAAGGTTGTCATCGTCCTCGAGTATGTTGAATCCGGCAATCATGGGAATGTAATGAGATTTTATGGCGTTCAGATTCAGATTTTTCACCAATTCGTGTATTTTACTGTTTTGGTTTAAAAAATATAGATTATTAATTTTGTTAATGTTTATGCCTAAGTAATTATTTACTTCGCCTAAGTTTTTTAATTCGTACTGTTTCTTAAGTTGATTTATAATGTATGTAATGTCTCTGTCCTTTTCTGCAATCAAGATGTCTTCGATATATATGATGACGTATATAGGATTTTCTTGATTTGTTTTGACGAATAAACAAGGATCACTCTTGCTTTGTAAAAAATCGAGGTTTGTTAATGTTTCTGAGATTTTGGTGTGCCAGGCCATTGCGGCTTGTTTCAGCAAGTAAATGGTTCTTTGTAATTTACAAACTTTTCCTTCATTGCCGGTTTTAATGTAGCCATCAGGTTGTCGCATATAGACTGTTTCAGTTAATTCACCTTGTAAGAATGCTCTGGTGATATCTACATGGCTTACATTTAAATTTTTATGTAATACGGAAATGAGAAAGGCAATGTAGTCTGCGAAACGACAGGTGCGAAATTTTGGTCATAATCAATGCCAAATCTTTTACCATAACCTTGTGCTACCCGACGCGCTTTTTTCGACGTCCTTTTTTAATTTAAATGTCCATTTTGATCCGATAATTTTGATTCCGGGTGGAGGATCGGTTAGAGTCCAAGTGTCATTTCTTTTTAGGCATTCGATTCGTTTTGCGTGGCCTTTAGCCAGTTTTGTTTATCATGTTGATTTTTTATTTTTACAATATCGTCCCAATTTTCGGGAGTGTTTATTTGTAAGTAATTTACTAAACAGACAAATCTGTCTGGAGGAATGCCTATGTTTAGTCTACTAGATCTTCTTGGCTCAATTGGTTGCTGTTTGGGCTCGGATGGTGTCTCCGCTCGTAATATTATCAAGTTTAATTTCTAAGTAATTTTCTTGTCGTTCTGATAATTGTGTGTTATCATCTGATGTTTTTGTGATGTTTTGTGTTTTCTCAGTGTTATCTGTGTGCACATATGCATTTTCCAAGAATTTCACCGTTCTAGCTATTATTATTTGTTTTCCTTGTGTGTGAATCCTATAACCCGTTAAACGTGTATCATATCCCACAAATGTACCTATCTGTGCCCTATTATCGAGTTTTCCTCTATTTATTTTATCGAAGTAAAATAGTGCTTTGCCCAAATGTTCTTATGTGTTTTAAATTCGGTTTAACTCCTTTCCACAATTCATAAGGTGTTCTGTTGTTATTCGCTTTAGTCGGAAGTCGGTTTTGTAGGTATGTTGCGGTGTTTATGGCTTCGCCCCAAAAATGTTTGCTCAATTTTGCATGTGATAGCATACTTCTATAGTCATATCTAATAAACTTTTACGAGCTTTTTACGAGCTACAAAAGTAGGATCACACGGACAAAACATCTGTTCATTTATACATGGGATTTTCGGCGAAAAGTAATAGGGTAGAATTAGGAATGAAATCTTTTTCTTATCGAACACTGTTTTCTCTTTCATCGTTAACATTTCCACATTACAAATGTCTGTCAAGATGTAGTAATTTATCTGTTTTAAAAGACAGAATTTTAATCTTCAAGGAAATGCAAAGAAATGTCCTGAAATCTTGAAAGAATCAAGGAAAGAAGGGAGAGCTAAGGACGGTTCAAATATACCGTCCCTTTGTAAGATTTTCAACCAGGTCATCGGAAGGAAAGACATAGAAGAAAATCTTGATTTGTTTATTTCTTTAAATTTAGGCTGTGGTCTATACTAGCCAATCTATCATGCTAGTCTATCTAGCCAATCTATCATACTAGTCAATCTATCAATACTATCATGCCTCTTATTGCACTGTTAAAATGAAAAAGAGATGTGAAATCAATAGCTAGAAAATTGCACTGACTATTCAATGTTGGCCTAGTTTTTCCGGGAAAATTATGATATTCAGTTAAATTTAGCATTGAGATAATTAGAGCAACTAATAGTAGTAATTAGTTTAATTATGTTTATTAGTTATCCTCACGGGCAGGTCTTTACAAATTTCAAAAAATCTGGTAGCCAGGTATAAATTCTAGTCGCCAGTAAAAAAATTTATCCCCCCCCCTCGTCCCCTCGCCCGTTATTGATTTTCAAAAAGCACAAAAGTTTTCTATGAATTAAGTGAGAAAAAACCACATTACAAGATGTAGTATATGTTTCAAACATGTTTACACATATTTGAAACATATACTACATGTTCAAACATGTTCACACAACATGTTTGAAACATGTTTGAAACATGTTTGAAACATGTAATGTTTCAAACATGTAACAAACATTAGAATTATTAGTTAAATAGTTTAGAATTGTACATAATTAAAAAAGATAATAAAACTACGTTTTCTAAGGGAACTTATCAAAATTATATATATTTTGGGAAAAGAAAAGGGGGGGGGGATATTGTAAATTCTGAATAAACCGTCATGTTCAGGAAATGCTGATTGCCGAATGCTTTAAATGTCCGAACAGTTGATTGCTACGCAATCTATATCTGATGAGAAGGCATCGACATAATAGTGAAGCCGGAGAACGATTTTTTGCCTATTTAGCCTATCGAATTCAGTCAAATAATTATGATTTTATTATTTTAAAATTTGCATTTGATGTTTTGCAAATTAAAAATAAAAGTTTATGTTTTATTATTTATTTATTTATTTATTTTTATGTTTGAATATAATTTCAAATTTATTTCTTAATATTTTGTAACTTGCAGCATCTATAATGAGATATCTTACAAGAATTTAATTAAACATTGTGACATTTGTAAACTCGAGCCCAATTAACTTGTAATGTGCATTGTTAAAAAGAAAAGAAAAACATTTTCTCGCACTGGGATTACATAATCGGGATCAGCAGCCGACTGCGGTTTATTTTGATCCAAGGATTTAAGAATAAATAAATAAAAAGAAATACCTTACCCTTCTGAATCAATGATTTTTTTTTTCATTTACTGCAGATAATAATCCAAGCAATGCCATTATAAAATATTCTTGAGTAACAACCCAGTGCCAGACACTTTGTCTCCAAAACAGAGCGACGCCGTACTATTGTCCAACGTGTGTGATGCACACAGACACTAGGCACCAAACATTTTAAGCGGGGAAGAAAAAATTTTAAAAATACATGTTATTTTTATTAAAATGAATTATTCTTGAAATTTTAATTAAGTTTTATAGATTTACTTGAAATGAATTATTTATAATCACTTGTATGTTATTCTTTAAAATGAATGTGATAGATTAATCAGTTTTAATTCTGAACACGAAAATCTGATTTGAAACTTACAAAAAAGCATAAGCCTTTTTTATCATTGCATCCAATTTTTAGATGCCCCATAGGTTGGATTGACAATATTTCTTATTGAAACTCCACCCCCCCCCCTCTCTCCCATGTTCTAATCACGTGACATACTAGCCGACTAGAGCGGAAAAGAAAGGCGTTTTATGTGCATGAAATGGAAGAGAAGAGAGAGATCACTGCTTGCTGCCCGCACTAGTAGGTGTGTTGGAGAGACAATTGTGCTCATTTCTTGGTTTAATTTTTGTAAGGAAAAAAAATCAGATTAAATAACTTAGTCGCCAGGTAAAAAAAGTTGATCGCCAGTGGCAACCTGGCTACCGCATTTGTCAAGCCCTGGTCACGGGTATTACAAGTAACGATTAATACGAGAACTTTTATAATTCCCTTGTTTCTCGTATTAACCGAGTTTGACTGTATATATATAAAGAAGACTAATTCCCTATCGAATGGCTATTTTCGTTTTTCTCTGGAACAATTTGGCAATTAAAATGCATGAAGTATTTTTTTTTTTCGACATTGTTACAGCGGTATACAGTTTGTTGCTTCTAATTAAATTATACGAATCTATTTACACCGGCATTTGATTTAATGAAAAGCTATCTTTAGTTATTCAGTATCCGTTCAGAGTTTTAGAATTTGACTAATAAATTATTAATATTTATATATTGCGAGTTTTAAGGAAAATAAAAGAAACAAAGCAGCATGATCTAAACTAATTTATAACATGGGTACTAATTCTTTATCTTTCAAACACTCACTTTTATGCATTGAATCATTGAATGGTAAGTTTTAGAAAGATAAGTAAAAATGTATTTATTAGCATGCAGAATTAAATATTAGTCTAAAAAGTTGTGATCGAGGAATTGGGAACCTTCAAAAATTTGAACTTTTGAATAAAGAAGAATATATATTAAAGATATATATAATCATTTCTGAACATTTTAAAACAAAATTAATGGTACTCTTAATAGTTGTTAAATGCTAATTATTTTCAAACAGAGAACTTCAAAGTCATTTATCTCAAAATGCGATTTTAGGGCATTACGCGCAAGGTAGTTAAAAAACTTTTTAATATTTTATCATGAAATTTTCAGGATATATAGTGTATAATAGTAGGCATCATGGTAAATTTTCATATGTTTTATTGTTGAAAAAAAATTTCTTAGTGTTATATTGCTAAAATTAAAAAAAATTGTACAAACAAGATACAATTTTGTTTTTAAAACATAAAAATGCTATATATATATACAGGGTCATTCATAATTCCCTCCGGGGTTTCGAAACGTTATAGTAAAAAAACGAAGACGAATATGAAAAAAAGAAACATATGAAATTATTCCGAAACTATTCAAGTTTTACTTACATACATTACAGGTGTTCTATGTGAACCCTTGGTCACACGGCATACATCCATGCAATAGTCCAGTTCCTGCCATACTCCGTTTCTTTAAATCTGAATCAGTGGTGTCAGTTCAACGGGCCTTTCGTAATAAATATCGAAAACAGGGACCAACTGACAAAACAATTCATGTGTGGTACGGAAATTTAAAGAAACGGAGTATGGCAGGAACTGGATTATCGCATAGATGTATGCCGTATGACCAAGGGTTCACACGTAGAACACCTGTAATGTATGTAAGTAAAACTTGAATAGCTTCGGAATAATTTCATATGTTTCTTTTTTTCATATTCGTCTTCGTTTTTTTACTATAACGTTTCGAAACCCCGGAGGGAATTATGAATGACCCTGTATATATATATATATATATATTAGGTTCATAGTGTAAGCACAACACTCTCAAGTATAATTAGATTTAAAAAAAAATTGCTTTACATACAAAAATTTTTTTGTTATCAAGCGCAAAAATTGTGTTTACAATTTTCTGCTCGACACGTTTAAATATTCCTACATAAAATCCAACTTTCCCCATGATCTGAAAAAAAAAAGACATGCAATCTATTATTGCCTTTGCAAATCGCGTATTTCTAATGGATAGTTTTCAAGATATAAAATAACAAAAATGGTCAATTTTATTCACTTTACGACATTTTAAGAGCCCTAAGTCCTTTTAACGGCTTCAATTTGATTTAATCAATAAACATCTGAGTTTGATATATTTCTCAATACACATCATACATCATATGTAATCAGTTAAATAAGCAACTCAACAGAAAATTTTTACCATTTAAGGCAGCTTCTTTGGTAAGTAGAAATTAATTATTATTATTCTTTTTTTAATCTCCACAGCCTCCCTTTCACCACAAAGGTGAGGAAAGAGAGGGAATTGAATATATCTATACTAACATTATAAAATAGTAAAGATTGTTTTTTTGTCTGTTTGTTTGTAGGGTTTTAATCTCTGGAACTACTGAATTGATTTCAAAAGTGATGGTGGCAAATTGATGGTGACAATCCCTGCTCCAACATAGGCTATATTTTATGTCGGTGCCACTACCCCCAGGGGGGTGCAGGAGCAAAAAACCTTCTAAAATTTCTACTTTTTTTTACACTGAAGGAGCTAGAAACGTGAAATTTGGCATGGTAGTTACTTATAAGATGTAAATCCTCTCTAAGAACAAATTCTAAAAAAAATTCGAAATTTAAAAGGGTGAGATGAGCGAAAAACGTTCTAAAACATTCTAAATTACAATTTCTAGGGAATCTCTGTAACTACAGAACCGTTTTCAAAAGTGATGGTGGAAAATTGATGGTGACAGTCCCTGCTCCAACATACGCTATATTTTATATCGGTGCCACTACCTCCAGGGGGTTGCAAAAGCGAAAAACGTTCTAAAATTTCGATTTCCTTTACACTGAAGGAGCTAGAAACATGAAATTTGGCATGGTAGTTACTTAAAAGATGTAAATGCTCTCTAAGAACAAATTCTAAAAAAATTTGAAATTTAAAAGGGTGAGATAAGCGAAAAGCGTTCTAAAAACATTCTAAATTACAATTTCTATTGTTTCTCTGGAACTACCGAACCCTTTTCAAAAGTTATGGTAGCAAATTGATAGTGACAGTCCCTGCTGTAACATAGACTATATTTTACATAGAATAAACAATAAGTTCCTAGTTCTATGATATTTTATGTCGGTGTCACTACCACAGGGAGGTGCAAGAGCGAAAACCATTCAAAATTTTGATTTTTTTTTAATACTGAAAGAGCTAGAAACATGAAATTTGGCATGGTAGTTACTTATAAGATGTAAATGCTCTCTAAAAACAAATTCTAAAAAAATTCAAAATTTCAAAGGGTGAGATGAGCGAAAAGCGTTCTAAAAACATTCTAAATTACATTTTCTATGGAATCTCTGGCAATACAGAACCGTTTTCAAAAGTGATGGTGGCAAATTGATGGTGACATTCCATGCTCCAACATAGGCTTATGTTTTATGTCGATGCCACTACTCCCAGGGGAGTGCAAGAACGAAAAACGTTCTAAAATTTCGATTTTTTTTTTATATATTGAAGGTGTTAGAAACATGAAATTTATCATGGTAGTTATAAAATGTAAATGCTCTCTAAGAACAAATTCCAAAAAAATTCGAAATTTAAAAGGGTGAGAGGAGCGAAAAGTGTTCTAAAAACATTCTAAATTACAATTTCTATGGTTTATCTGGAACTACCGAACCCTTTCCAAAAGTTATGCTAGCAAATTGATAGTGACATTCCCGGCTGTAACATAGGCTATATTTTATGTCGGTGTCACATACCCGCAGAGGGTGCAGGAGCGAAAAACGTTCCAAAATTACGATATTTTCAATACTGAAAGAGCTAGGAACTTGACATTTTGTATGGTCGTTACTTACAAGATTTAAATGCTCTATAAAAATTAATTCTAACAAAATTCGAAATTTAAAAGGCTGAAATGAGCAAAAAATGTTCTAAAAACATTCTAAATTACAATTTCTATGGAATCTCTTTAAATACTGAAGCGATTTCAAAAGTGATGGTGGCAAATTGATGGTGACAATCCCTGCTCCAACATAGGCTATATTTTATGTCAGTGCCACTACCCTCAGGAGGCTGCAGGAGTGAAAAACTTTCTACAATTTCGATTTTTTTTTTTACACTGAAGGAGCTATAAAGATGGAATTTGGTATGGTAGTTACTTATAAGATGAAATTGCTCTCTAAGAACAAATTCTAAAAAAAATCGAAATTTATAAGAGTGAGATGAGCGAAAAGTGTTCTAAAAACATTCTAAATTATAATTTCTATGGAATCTCTGGAACTACAGAACCGTTTTCAAAAGTGATGGTGGCAAATTGATGGTGACAGTCCCTTGCTCCCACATAGGCTATGTTTTATATCGGTGCCACTTACCTCAGGGAGGTGCAAAAGCGAAAAACGTTCTAAAATTTCGATTTTTTTTATACTGAAGGAAATAGAAACTTGAAATTTGGCATGGTAGTTATTTATAAAATGTAAATGCTCTCTAAGAAACAATTTAAAAAAAATATTGAAATTTATAAGCGAAAAGTGGTCTAAAACCATTTTAAATTACAATTCCTATGGAATATCTGGAACTACAGAACCATTTTCAAAAGTGATGGTAACAGTCCCTGCTGTAACATAGGCTATATTTTATATCGATGACACAACCACAGGGGGAGGGGGGTGAAAGAGCGAAAACCGTTCAAAATTTTCGATTTTTTTTTCCGACATTAGTGTGGTTTAATTGGTAATTTCTGAATTATCTTTGGCAGTAAAATTTCCTCTAATGAAAATAGGCCAACAAATACCACTTGGCATTTTTCAAGAATTACGCCAGCAAAGCCGCGGGTTTTGCTAGTATTAATACATTAAATTGAAAATCTTCAAATCTTCAAATCTTTCAAATAAAGGTCTTAAAAATTCCTTTACGAATTCAAACTGCTATTTTTCAAAAAATTTGGCGAGAAAACTCATTTTCAAATACCTGATCATCCGAGTTATCTAAGTGAAAATAAACAAGAACGAAAAATCATGCGTCAAGCATAGATTATGAAACAATTTCCAACGCATTCAGAATACTGAAACAAAACTTCACCGTTAATTAAGGTGAAAGAAGATATGTATAAGTAAACAGTTTAGAAAACATATACCACATTAAAAAAATACAGTTTTTGTGAATTACCTTCCAGTGTCAAAAAAGTAGTCGAATTATTTTGTGCAGCCCTGTATTAGGATCAATAGATGTGGATATATATAGCATGATAAAATTTAGTTCTATTATAGAATATTCACATTTAGCAATTTTCGCCAATCGATTCAAATGCACCCGAGATCTATTGTACAGTCCTGTACATTATCTGAAGACTTTTGTACACACCACATATTAAGCTAAAATGCAACTTAAAGCTCACTCGCAGCAATTACCAACCGTAAACGACAATGTATCTTTTTCTTTGTGCGTACCCCTGTATATGAATTTATTTATATTCCACAAACTTATATTAGTATACTAAATATATATTATAGTTCAGCAAGAAATTGCGTAACACAATTAAAAACTACCCTTAAGCAATTCACTCCCATAGTCTGTAATACTTACGGATTACCTCGTATAGCCCTGTATATGAACAACCCACTTTATAACCACACACGTACTATGAAAATATTTAGCTAAAAACGCGAACCAAATTTGAAAACGCACTTATCACACAGTCTGTAAATATCGCATATGTACTATAACCGTATCATTTGTGTATCCCTGTAAATAAACACAATGCACACCACACTTTAATGATAGCAATTTATCGTGCACCTCAGTAATGCATATAATTTTCATTATGTTTGAAATAGTGAAATATCACTAAATTACACTGCAAACGATTTTTTCCCATAGAACAATGTGTAACAAAATTCTTTTGTTTGACCCTGTAAATGAATAATTAATGCTTTGCACTCCATATTCTACAAAAAAGATGTTTTAATGCACTTCATAATATATATCAATTCCATCATGTTTCAAATGGCGTAACATCATCAAAATGCACTTGAAACGATTATTTCCTATTGACTGTAATGTAACGGAATACTTTTGAATGTCCCTGTAAAAAAACTATAAGTTCTACGCACTTCAGCTGAAATAGAGAACATGCTATAGTAAACGACAATAACATACAAAAATTTCAGGGCGATCCGAGTATATTTGCACGAGTTAGAGCACGGACAGACGGATAGACGGCAGACAAAGCGAAGCCATAAACCATTTTCAACTACGTTGAAAAGTGTTAAGCACACTATAAAAAAGACGGATGTTTCTTAATCAAGGAAAATAGTATAATAACTACGAATGAAAATATACAATAACCTCTTTCGAGTTACTAACGATTGCGAGAACCGTTCTGTATCTTTATAGAAACATTAGAGACAAATAGATTTTCGAGATTTAAAGAACCATTTATAAAAACAAAGTTTTTTTTCGCTGCCACTGATTTTGGGAAACGTTTCCGAGTTGAATTTATGCTGTGCTCATCAGTTTTCTCAACCCGAAATTTAGGTTTCTCGGATGCTTATCCATTCTCAAGCATTTTCATTTTCAACGGACATGCTTTTATGGCCTAACGTGATAAATTAACAATTAACATTAGCATTCAAATTAATATTATTTTGTTACTCTTGCATGTTACATTCAATTACGCAGCGGAAAATGTTTAATTGAGAATTGATAGCATCCTCTATATGATAGTTTGAGAAAACTTTAAAAAGTACTCGGAAAAGTTTCCAAAAATTAGTGGCTGCAAAAGAAATTTTATTGTTATAGACGATCTTTTAAATCTTGAAAATATATTGCTTTCTAAGGTTTATCAGGATAAAGAACGCTTTTCGGAATCATGCGTAACTCGGAAGAGGTTATTGATTATATTATATTTTCGGAGATTAAAAAAACACTTGTCTTTTTTTTACAGTGCAATTATTTACATTTAATGTAAAAAGAACTATTCATCTAAACTTTATTAAATTGATATACTACTGTAATGGCTGTATTTTGTATATTTTTCCTGGAGCAATTTGGCGATTAAAATGCATGAAGAATTTTTTTTCTCGACATAGTTACAGCGGAATAATACAGTTGACTGCTTCTGATTAAATTATGCGAATCTATTTATATAACTTCATATAATTTAATGAAAAACTTCACTATCCGTTCAGAGTATATTAGAATTTGACTAATAAATTATTAATATTGATATATTGCGAGTTTTAAGGGGGGAAAAAAGCAGCATGAACAAAACTAATTTATAACTTCTGTAAACCTTTATCTTTCAGACATTCACTTTTATGCATTGACCGATAGGTTTTAGAAAAATCAATAAATATATATATTTATTAGCACGGAAAATTAATTATTAGTGTAATAAAAATACTTTTTTTCCCTCTCTAAAAAAGTTGGGATATCTTTAAGGGTAATTAAGACTCTTAAACCTTCAAAAAATTCACTTTTTGAAAAAAAAAAAAGAATATATATTAAAGAGTAATCATTTCTAAATGCTTTAAAACAGAATTAATGTCACACTCTTAATAGTTGTTAAATGTGAATTACATTCAAAAAGAGAACTTTAAAGTCATGTATCTCAAAATGTGATTTTAGGGCACATTGCGCGCAAGGTACTTAAAAACTTTTCGATATTTTATCATGAAATTTTCAGGATAAGTGTATGGTAAAATTTCATATTTTTTATTTAAAAAAATAGTTTTTTTTCTTCGTATTAGATTGTTAAAATTTCGAAAATTTTATACAGGCAAGACGCAATTTTGGTTTTAAAACATAAAAATGCTATAAATAAATATTTTTATGGTCACTGTAAGCACAAATCTCTGAAGTACACTTCAGATACCAAATAATAATTAGATACCAAAAAATTACATATACAGAAATTCTTTTGTAATCTTTCGCGGAACCTGTAATTCCATATTTCTGTTTAACGCGTTTAAACATTTAACTAATTTTCCTCGAAAAAAAAAATAAATAAATAAATGACTGGATGAAAGAAGAAACATTTATCTATTACTGCCTTTAAAAATTGCGTTTTTGTAATGTATACTTTTTAGGATATAAAATATCAAAAATGGTTAGTTTTATTTATTTTACGACATTTTAAGAGCGCTAAGTCTTCTTAATGGCTTTAATTTGATTTAATTATTAGAAATCTGAGTTTGATTTATTCCTCAAAACACATCATATGTAAACAGTTATACAAGCAAATCAACAAAAATTTTCTACCATTTAAGGCAGCTTCTTAGATAACTATAAATTAATTATTATTATTTTTTTAAACTCAAGCCTCCCTTTCATCACAAAGGGTACGAAAGAGAGGGAATTGAATATATATTTAATACATTAAATTAAGAATCTTCAATTTTTTCAAATAAAGGACTTTTTTCAAATAAAGGACTTGAAAATTCATTTACAAATTCAAACTCCTATTTTTCAAAATTTTTAGCGAGAAAACTCATTTTCAAATACCTGATCATCCGAATTATCCAAGTGAAAATAAAAAATGGCACCCTGCACACTACAAAAAGACATGTTTAAGAAGATGTCTAGGAAAATATTTTATATAACCGCGAATGAAGATATATACAATACCTTCTTCCGAGTTATTAGTGATTTCGAAAATCGTTCTGTTTAGAAACCAATATATTTTCGAGATTTAAAGAACCACTAATAAAAACAAAGTACTGCCACTGATTTTGGGAAACGTTTCCGAGTTGTTTTTTTAGTAACGTGTTCATCAGTTTTTGCAACCCGAAATATAGGTTTTTCGAATGCTATCCATTCTCAAGTAAACATTTTCATTTTCAACAAACATGTTTTTACATAAGACTAACGTGATAAATTAACAATTTTAACATTAACATTAAAATTAATATTATTTTATTATTTTTGCGTGTATAAAATCAATTACGCAGCTGAAAATGTTTAATTGAGAATTACTAACATTCTAAAAACCGCTATTCCGGTTTGAGAAAAATGATTAACACATTTTTAAAACTACTCGGAAACATTTCCGAAAATTAGTGGCAGCAAAATAAACTTTATTTTTATAAATGGTTCTTTAAATCTCGAAAATATATTTTGTTTCTGTAGTTTCTAGATTAAGAGCGCTTTTCGAAATCGTTGGTAACTTGAAATAGGTTATTGTACATTTTTTTTCATGGTTATATATTTTCGTAAATTAAAAACATTTGTCTTTTTTTTTTTTTTTACAGTGCGCATGTCCACTGCGAGAGAGAGAAATCTAAAATGTTTTCGACACCCGCACAATTGTATTAAACACAACTTATTTGGATCTTTTAGCACCTTATTGGGTCAAACCTCAACAGTTTAGAAAAGCAGGAGCAAAGTGTTAATATGCATAATTTTCTACTTTCTTCCGGCCATACTCCCTAATTATCTCACCTCTAGCCAACGACTGCGGTAAAAGCAGTCATCAGTCATGTGTTTATTTACAAATCCTGCGACCTGTTTCGGTGTTGATTTCAAGTTATCGAATCTCCACGCCCCTGTTTTCCCCTTCAAACTCACAATCAAATAAATAACTGTTTACATTTTTGTTTCTCAGCTTCACTTTCTTTTTCTCTACCGACTTGAGTCAGACGGCTGCTTCTTGTAATAGGGAAGCCGTGCGTGTGGGAGAGTGTCGCGTGTAGACCCCCGAGTTTCCGTTACCACTCACCACCTGTCGCCTGCACTGCGGCCGCTGCGCAGGTGGTAAGTGCCGTTACACCGACACCCCTTTGGAGCTATTACAGCACCTAAAATTTAAGTTCCCACTATAAGAGTAAATATAAAATTATGAGTAAAACGTATTATTTATTTATTTATTTATTTATTTACTTTCCGAAATTATTAAGTAGTAAGCTGATTTAAAAGTCACAAAAGAAATTACTTCAGACAGTAAAATAGTAAATACATCACTGCAAAGAACAAAAAAAATGTTGATTTTACGGTGTAATTAACAGTAATAAACAGTAAAATAAGCAGTAATACGCTACTGGACATGCGCGGCAGCTTACTACTTATTTTACTTATTCTCACTAAAAACATCCGTCAAATTTAAAATTTGTAATCTTTAGTATATGTATACGCAAAGAACCGGATACATTTCCATCTGTGAATGATAATTTCTGTAAGTATGTTTTCAGTTGCGTTGTGCGCTTTTTCTCATGAATTAAAATTTAGTTTAATATGAGGAGTGTATAAAAATCTGTAGCTAACATGCAGTACTGCACAAAAGTATTCAAGTGCATTTCCGTCTGTTGGTGAAAATTGCTAAAGGTGAATTTTCGACTGTCTTACGCGTCTTGTAACTAAGTTAAATTTTAACACACTGTGCAGTGCATATACAAATCTATAGATCACATACAGGGATGCACAAAAGAATTCGAATACCTTTCAGGCTATTGACGATAATTGCTGAAATCTGGTTTCACCTTTTTAAACGATGAAGTTCTATATTGCTGTGTTGGAAAGTGCTTATTAACCTATGCGCAACACATTATTTTCCTTTCTTGTTTATCTTCTTCCTTTTCTTTTCCCTTGTTTTTTGTTGCGAGGTTCCACCACCAATTAAAACTTTTTAAATTTGTAACGGATGTTGCATGAGTTGGTTTATACTGCTTAGTTTATAATAATTCCTGTAAAATTTCAAAAAAATAATTTTTTCTGATTAAAGAGATATATAAATTCAGTTTTATGTATATGCTACCCTTAGTTGATGCATAATCAGGGTTATTCTGAATAATAATATTGTAGAGAAACAAAAATATATATTATATCTATTGATATATACATATAGCACAAAATTCATTTAAAACAAAATATATATAGAAAATATTAAAGATAGAAAAAAAAGAAAAAGATTAAATTATAGAAATTAAAAATTGAATTATAATTTTCCTTAAATTGGCAAATGTCGTAATAAAGTTGTGCTAATATAAAAGTTTCGTAATAACTCAATTAGTTATACAAACAGAACAGATAGTTTTCCAAACTATTATTTTGTATAGCTTACGTTTTCAACTTGAATTTATATTTTTGCACATTTTCTTTAAGGCTGTTCTCAAATCCAAACTGTCTACTTTATGACATATTTTTTAATTCATTTTTATTCGGAAACGCATGAAATTGCCAGGTGTATCCAGAAGGTGTATTCAGAAACTATCTAATCGAAATACGTTTTCTAATTTTTTGGTAACTGGAGAAGATCTTTCAGATAATACTGTCAAAGTCGGCGTTTTGAACCGAATTCCCGATGCTTCAGCTCAAGGAAGGAAAAAAAACGTGTAATCACATGACACGAATCGCTTATAACTCGATAAGTAATTTATTTATCAAAAAAATGGAAAACTCATTTTGATTCCAAATCACTTCAATAGTCAGGCCTGCCAATTTTATGTCTTTGCGTTTAAAAATAATGCCAGAAAAATGTGTCTTAAAGTTTCACATTCTTGAGCAGCTTATTTGAGAACCACCTTAATACATAAACAACGCAGAAACATTTCTCAATTATTCGTTGTTGTTTTTTAA